>AYEL01070390.1:0-81992 GCA_000484575.1 Olivierus martensii
TTTTGAAACCATTTTTTAGGAAAATGGTTTCAAAAGATGATGGAGGATTGCTTCCCAAGTTATAAAATGGTGCCAACATAAAAATGCAAGTTTTTGACTTGTGTCACTTTAGAAATACGTGTGCGATATATTTGTCAATTTTGTTTTCGTTTTTTTTTTTTTGAAGGGCCTCAAAAATATTACTTGCCCCAGGCTTCGCATTTTTTCTGAAAGTTCCTGGACATGTATATACTGTTCTCTTATAAAATGATATTATTGCAGATTTAATTTTATAATGTGAATTAAGAACTAGTTAACAGTTTTCTTATGCAAATGCAAACAGTTAAGTTTGATTAATGTAGTATTAAAATATATTCTATTTCCAAGAATTCATTTCCTCCTGTTTTCCTATAATGGGATAGTGGCCAACATTTCGTCACTACATGTCCACAAATACTATTAAGTACAGTACAGTTTTAAGGTATCCTTAGATAAATCTGTACAAGTCTATTTTCAAAGATTTTTATTTTATTTCTAAGTATACGGTTTTTATCATGGCAGAATAACAAAATTTCTTCATAATATTTGTTTATTTTTCATTTGAAGTGTTATATATTTTGTATAAATTGTGCTGCATGTATTTGTAAGTACTACAAAACATTCGTTCTGCCTAATTTCGGCTTTTCAAGAACAAATTTTTCATTAATCCATATCAAACTTATTTTAAACAAGCGATTCTAGATAGAATTAATCGTCTACTTTCTGAACATGTCCACTATTTTGGAAATAAATAACGCGATTAAAATATTATTCTATCGATCTGAAGATCGATCCACGATTGTTCTATTTAATAGTCCAATCTCAGGTTCTTATCTGATAATAAACTTTGTCTCTAATAAGGAGAAACCTAAAAAGTTCGAACGTCTATCATTTTTTAATGGATGAAGTTACAAGATTAATTAATTTTACTTCAAAAATCAAACTTAGTAGCCTGATAGTTATATACAGAATTTCATTAAAATCAATAAAATAGTTCTAAAATTATTAGAGAAAACTTCAGAAGAGTAAATGTTCATTTTTAAACGATCGTACTGAGATATCTCAAAATTAAAAAAATATATACTTAGAAAATATCTTCTATGACTTCTGTGATTATTTACTTTTTAGTAGTTTCGGTTGAATAAATTTTATTAGATGATTGTGATCATAGCACACTGGAATCATCTAATGAATATTTATGGAATCTGTTTCTTAAAAGTTACTTTCTACTGCTTCGAAATATTTTAAATATTTAATAAGTTCATTGTTTGCAATTATTTTTCGCTTTTGAATTATTTATTTTACTGGTTTCTCTAGATTAGAAAAAGTAGTCGTCTTCTGGTTTATACTTACACTCCTTTAAAGTAGTAAACTTTTTATAGAATTGCTTCTAGCTTGCATAACGGACTGTGATATTATTACTGTTATTAATGACGGTAGATGATAATTATCAACATACTATGCATTTACATATCAAGAAGAATGCATTTTTTTTATTTATTCACACCTAGTTAACAGCTGCGATAAATTAGAAATATAATAACTTTTCATACTTATTCTGTTTCCAATAGTCACATTGATCGTCAACACTTTGTACATCTCTTAAAAAATCAATTTAAAATGAAAAATTCACATGTTTAATATTATAAGAGCAGAAAACTATTATAATTTTAATTCTGCTTTAAGACAACATTTTTTAGTAGATTAAAGAAAGAAAAAATGAATTAATTGGCGAATTTTTTCAATAGAAAATAATCAGCGTTATATAAAGATAGACAAAAGTTGCCTTAGGAAACAAAATGAAATATGTAACTGAGACAAAGAGAGAATATAGGCCAAAGTTGAACTTTTTCAGACCTTACATGTTGGTTTATTCATTATGAATGATGGCTTTGATCATTCAAGGTTGCGTCGAGATTGATGATGTCCGCTCTTGCGAGTATCTACCTCTTTTCTTCATATAAAAATTATATAAGCTCTATTTTTAGTAATCAAGGTGGAAAATGAAATCAATCAACTGTATAATATTATTAATGATAAACAAATAAAACAGTTTCAAGCTGTTTTCAAGTAAAAGTAAGTTCTTTTTTTCATAATAGATTATACAGGAATTTTCCAACTTTTTTAGAGATCGATCTACCAGAGTCAGACTGTAAACTTAAGAATATTAAGTGAGAAGACACGCAATGTTTTGCTTGAACTTTTTCATAATAGATTATACAGGAACTTTCCAACTTTTTTAGAGATCGATCTATCAGAGTCAGACTGTAAACTTAAGAATATTAAGTGAGAAGACACGCAATGTTTTGCTTGAATGTTTGCATTTCTCGAAATATGGATTGTTTAACTTAGCAAAGTCATCACATAGAAAAAAGTTATCAAGCTAGGCTAGTACGTACTTGAAAAACGAGCCTGGTTTTGTCTAACGACATTCACTTCAGTTTGTTTTTTTTTTTTTTTTTTTTGGGAATATACACCTGTCTTCTTTCAATTTTAACATTCCATATGTAGATTCTTATCATATTTAAACTTAAAACAAAAAAATAAAAAAATTTTGAACACTATTCCATTGGTAATTTAAGTTTTATCATAACTACTGCTATGAGAATTAAGTTGTAATTTTAATAAATAATTATTTAATGTCTGATTATTGCTCACTCTTTCTAATAATTGTTTTAAATATCGTTATTATCGTAAATTTTTGAACTCGTAAGTATAAAATAATTTAATAAAAAGATAATGAGAATGTCACCTGAAATCATAAATCGATCCTTTATTATAGGTAATAACTTACAAAAAAAAATATTTTTATTCGAAAATTTTTACTGATCTCTTTTAATAGAAAACTGATCAAATTTTTTGTTTTGTATCCTGCATAATTTATGTTTCTAAACAGAATAATATAATTTAATATAAAAATCTTTATTTACTTTATTATCTTACATAAAGAAGTTCTAGAGATTTTCACTAACAATCAGAATTCTTTTTTCCTTTCATATATCAATTCAAGATGGAGCTATAATCAATAGTAATTTTGGGAAAATATGTAAATTAAGATAATTAAGCACAACAAATGAAGAACAAAACCATATAATAAAGACTAAAACCGGGTAATTTATTCACTGTGCTTTATAGGATTAAGAAAACTCTCTTTTAGACTTTAGAACTCTGGAAGAGTTCACCAAAACTTCCAGAAAATAATTTTAGATATCTTTATAAACCATGTTTGTAAAGATAAGTGTTATAGATGTATCCCTAGGAATAAGCGAAAGGTCTTGAAGGTTATGAGAAGTATATTTTTGTTTCAATTCACAAGACTTCACTTGACTATAATTTATTATAATGAAAATATTAAAAATATAATTACCTTTACAATTATTCGTATTTGAATAAAATATTATTATATTTTTTTCCAAATTGATCTTCCTTCTCAGGAAGATCAATTTGGAAAAACCGGTGTGCTAATATTTTAAAATGAGTACTCGAGTACTATATTGAAAGTTTTGGAAACATTGTATCAACAAAAACTCGAATTTAATGACTAATTATACAGTTATCGAAATTCAGCAGATAATTGGAGAGATAATAATGAGAATAGTGGAAAGAAAATCTCAATTTACGTGTGTATCGCTGAGTAGATAATCATATAATAAGACTAGGCATCTGAAGGAAATGGGATCGATGCGAATTTCACATTTCAGATTTTTTTCAGAGAGATCTAATCGGAATCGTTGCTCCCCACCCTTCATCTACTTGCCGATCCTCCACGAACAAGAATAGCTTGTGATAGATTTTCAGAGAATCTCACCGATAAATGTCTAAGATAAATTAGAAATTCACAAGTATTCGAAGGTAATGAGTAGAAAAGACAGGAAAACAAACAAAACATCAATTCATTACAAAAACAATTTTGATGCTGGTCAAAATATTTAATAAGAAAAAACCAAAACAAGTATACACAAATAATAAAACCCAAGGAAAGATGCAATAGATTAGGGGTTCTTAACCTTTTGATGACTCCAGACTCCCAATGGACTGTCTAATATGGTCCCATACCCCTTTCATTTGACTGTCGAAATAACATTACAATTCCTTATATTAGTTACCGACTTCCAATATGAACAACTTGAATTTACTGTACTTTAGACATGGGTAGCTAGGAAGGGAACATGAAATAAAATCATAAGTATTAATGCATTAAATAAAATACTTATCAGTATCCAGAGATCGAGTCCCATACTCCCAAGAGTTACGGATATCCACGGTTAAGAACCCTTGCAGTAGATATATATTTTTATAATCTATCCCTATTATACTAAATAATTTCAGATAACTTCTTCGCAATCTAAAAATAGATATATTGACATATAATCTTTCGATTGTGAGAACACATAACTATATAATCAGATTCGAATAATAAATCTATGTTTAACACAATTGAAAAATACCAAACCATAGATTATCAATTGTTTCACTATGTTTTTTCAAAAATCTCATAACATAATGGAGAGATATCTGTTGCTATACTTTCCTATTCCGAATAAAATTAAAAACAAGTTCTGGAAAGAATTAATCGTCTTCTTTCCGAAAATATTTTGGAATGGTTACAGAAAGATATTAAAATACTGTATATGTCATCATAATTATTTTCAAGAGCATAACATCTATGTTAATCTATGTATCTATGTACGCATGTCTTATTTCTTGATATCTCTGCTGCCTTCGACTCAATAGATATATATGCTTTAATGTCATTTAAAAAAAAATCTATCAAATAGTTCCATATCTATTACGGAGAAATTCAAGATAAATTGAAACTGGGCAGATCCCTGTGTATACCACAGGGATCTGCATTAAGTGCTTTTCTATTCATTTGCTATGTAAACGAAGTTTTTGCTATTAATGTTCAATCTACAATTCTGGCTTATGCTGATGATTTCAAAATCCTGTACACCAATCCAGATATCTTAATGTCAGACTTTACCAAAGTGAGAAAATGGTTTTGTGACAATAATTTACTAATCAATGAATCCAAAACTAAATATATGATTTTTCAGTTAAGAATAAGAGAAACCGCTAATGATCTGCTCAACACTGTTGAGATGTTTACTCCAATTGACTGTCATAAAGACTTAGGTATATTTTTTGATTGTCGTCTATCTTACATTTATCATATCTCCTATGTCATGCATCAAATCAAGAGAAAAGCTGCTTTTACGTGTAGATATCTTTCTAGAATCTCCGACAATTATGTCTTAACATCCTGGTTTTACGCTATATTTGTATCATTTTTAGTTTATGGCATTCAACTATACTCATCTGGATCTATTTCTTATTTGAACTCCCTAGAATCCACTTGGCAACGTACCATTTGGAAAATCAACTCTTTTTGTACGGGTCGTCATTCTGATAAAAACAGCAATTTTCTGGACTTACCTTCTTTTTCTGAGCTGTTAAAAAAGCACGATCTTAATATTTTTGCTAAATACATTAAAGGTGATCTGCCTACGGACAACTTATTCTTCAATGTACCTTAATACAATTCACGTAGAACCGATCTGATTTTCTTACCTACAAAGAGACTTGAAAAAACTTTCAGATCATTTTGGATTAGAGCTGCTAGGACATTTAATGATTATTATCTTTCAGAATAGGGGGCCGCCCATAGTTGCATTTAAATGTAGGGTTGTGTGGGTACAAATAAATAAATAAATAAAATGTCATTTAAAAAAAAAATCTATCAAATAGTTCCATATCTATTACGGAGAAATTCAAGATAAATTGAACGTCCGCCATTTTTTTAAACTGCAGGAATAATTACTCTTACTTCACAATTAACTTTAATGGCTGATCATCCTACAGAATTTCATAAAAATCAATTTAAACAATTCAAAAATTGTTAAAAAATAACCTCCGAAGTTTTAACGATCACCAATTTTAAATAGTTTAAGATAAAGAGCTAATTTATAAATTTTCAGTTAAGATCATCTTTAAAGATTCGACTTTTCTCTAAATGTCATGAATAATTAGTTCAACGTATATTAATTTAAAAAAATATTTCAAAAGTTTGAATGTCCGCCATTTTTAAATGGTTGAAGATAGAGGGTTAAATGATGCGACATGTAATGGTATCTGAGAGTAGAATATCGCAATCGAATATTATAAAATATAATAATTATTAATGGATTATAGATCAACACAGTAATCCCATATAAGATTTACTTTCCATTTAAAAATAGAATAACAAGAAAGAATGGAATGATGACATTGTATGTCAATACATACCTATGCTATAATCATTCATTGAATCAATTCTTTAAATGAAAAGTGGCTATAACCTAAGGCTAAAACTAATAGGCAAATTTTTAAATCAAAGAGAGCCAAAAGATTCGAATTTATTTCATTTATTTTTTATTCCAAAAACAATGTTCTTTTTTTTTATGTGAAATAGAACCAAGGATAACAAAGTATAAGAGCTTGCGCCATCTGGAGATCAAAAGCGAAAATATCCGACTAACAATCCCGTATTTATATTAAAAAAACCGCCCAAACAACGTCATTAAAATTATTTTGATTACAATCAGAATAAATTTATTTGTTTACTTTTTTAAATAGAGAATTCTTAAAATTAAAAACAAAAAAAAAAAAAGCGAAAACAATCTTACATGTTTCTTTATTCTCATTTAATTAACGTATAAAAAAATATTTATTGATTTAAAATTTAGAAAATTTTTAATTTATTACTGTTGCTATTAACAAATTGTTCGTGATTCTTAAAATTAAAAACAACAAAAAGCGAAAACAATCTTACATGTTTCTTTATTCTTATTTAATTAACGTATAAAAAAATATTTATAGATTTAAAATTTAGAAAATTTTTAATTTATTACTGTTGCTATTAACAAATTGTTCGTGGTTAAAAACGTTATCGTCCGTATCAAATGGCATTCTTTATTGCATGCCAAAATTGAATAATGTAGATAAATTATAGTGATTTAATGCAGATCGCTTATTATATTTATAAGCTTATAAAAACCGAATTTTTATTTATGATAATTATAAATTCGTTAAAAATTCCGTTATATATTCAGATGTTTTCTAAATTGGAATTTAATTTCTATTCAAAAACTAATGACAGGCAAATGGCCGAGTAACATATATCCTTAAGAAATAATTAAATTAATAGGATAAAAAATTATAGATAAAATTAATATAAATTTACGTTTGGTAATTTTTCAATTAGAGAAATTGCCGCCAGAGGGCAGTTGACTGAAAACATGGCGCGTTGAGGAGTAGCAGAAGATCAGGAGTGGAATTAAACGAAGAAATTCGGACTAGCGATTTATTATTTCTGATTTGGTAAGTAACATATATTCAAAATGATTGGTAAGATAATATTTATGGTACTTGCAAAGATGCACATCATATTCGGTATATTATACAAACGAGTATGAATATAGAATAATTTTTAGCGGGCATAGTGATCGATATCTGCGTACGTATCGATCGTTTTTTATTAGAACTGTCGACTGTTAGATGCACATTCAAACTAATACAATTTGTCAGAGTAATGCTTCCTCCTACGTAGCTTTATTTTAAGTCTCTGTCAGCATGGACAATATTGATTAAAAGCTTTGAAATGTTAAACGCAAGCAAAACCAGATATTAATTATTCAAAATTAATTGTAATTTTATCTGATCGAATAAATTTGCATTTTGTTAATAAACTAAACAGGATACAGTACCTTTTTTTTTCTTTTATCAGTTTAGAAAATCAGACGACAATTTTCTGATCCGAATTTCGAAATTTGGATTTTAATGGTACCAAGTCAGGGAATAAAACGGATAACATCGCATTTATGAGTGTTGAAGGATTCAGTATTTTTCTGTATAAAGTTTATATCAGAAAGATTTTCGAATTTTGCATTCAGAAGGAAGTTGCTATGGAAAAAAGTAGATCAGTACTTGTATTCACGACTCGTTTGTGATTGTATCATTCTGTCTCTTCTCAGATAAATTTCCAATAAATTAATACAGTATATTGTTACAAAGTATATCGCATTATAAATGAGTGTTGAAGGATTCAGTATTTTTCTGTATAAAGTTTATATCAGCAAGATTTTCGAATTTTGCATTCAGAAGGAAGTTGCTATGGAAAAAAGTAGATCAGTATTCACGACTCGTTTGTGATTATACCATTCTGTCTCTTCTCAGATAAATTTCCAATAAATTAATACAGTATATTGTTACAAAGTATAAATCAAAAGTAGCCAAAACACTTAAATTTATTTCATTTTTTTATTTCAAAAACAATGTTTTTTATGTGAAATAGAATCTCATGTTTTCAGAAATGGATAGAGAACAATTGGAATGCACGGTAAGAGGACCTGTAGCTATGATGATGGACGACGATCGAGTAGATGGAAGGACTGGATGCAGTGTCTTAGACGCTAGTTTTCCTTATCCTGTTAAGGTAAGAATTATTTGTAACATTAAATACTAATTTAATATTTAGATTAATTACATTTAAGTATTGGTTTCTCAAAAAACAATTAAATACATTGTATAGCGAAAAGTTTCATAATATAAGATTTGTTGTTCATTAAAGTATTCTAATTCTATAGGCTACTACATTAGAATTGATTATCATGTATCATTTAACACTTACAAGTTACTAGGAGAGGGAGATTTTTTCGTTTTTAAATAAAGCTAACAATTAAGTATACACACGAAAGATTATACCTATTTAAAACTATTAATACAATTTTCTATTTAATATCATTCCGAAAAATAATTCAGTTTGAATAAATATTAAAATCGAGAAAAGTTGCTCACTTTAACAAAATTTTTGTTTCGTTTACATTTTCTATAATGATATCTGATGTATGTTAACAAATAAGATAAATGTTAGTCTTTATAAAGGGTGTTTCCCGTCTATGTTCGTCAAAGTCTGCATCCTGTTTATGGTGCATTTAGTATCCTCTTAATGACGATTACTTAAGTAAAAAAATTATTCATTTAAAAGTACAGTAGATTACCTTTCAGGTACACATATTCAGGTCCAGGTACATATTCGTCATATTTATTATATTTTATAAAATAGAATTAAAATATATTTCAGTCACTATAGATTTTCTTTACACGTTTTATTAACGATGACTGTTTAATCTTAATATCTGTTGAAATTGTTTTGTAGAGAATTTTTTATGTACATCATAAAAAAGTTTTTCAATCGTAATAGTGTTTAGTGCTATTTTTATCGCTTAATTAACAATTATCATCCATACATTGTTTCACATACACTTACTTTCCAGAAGAAATAGTTTCCTTATATATTGTTGACTATATATTGTATAATGGCTTTTATTGCGAGACCTCTATTAACCTATAGACTTGGGTTTATCTATTCAAATACATATCACGATTGAAAACCGGAAATATAGTAAGATTTACAGCTAGATTTAGTGACATCTTTGCATATGCAAAATTCAAGTTTGTATATAAATATCGTCATCATAACCATATTTTCGTTTTTGTTTTCATTATAATATTTATTTGCATAATAAAAATCTGTTTGAATTTTAATTTATCCATTTATTCTTATTTATACAATTTCCTTTTTACTTTTGTTCTAAAGATAAATATTACTATTAGGAATTGAGAGAAATATTAAATAAAAACAATATTAAGTTTTTTCTTAATGAGATTTTATGTCGTTTCATATGTATTTCCATCTATACATGCAATTTAAAAATACTTTGTGTATATTTGTATTGTATTTATAAAATCTCTTCCTGATTTTTAAAATAAATATATAATTATTAACACTACAGATGATATTTATAAGTAGTGACCAGTGTTTTATAAAGATTTTTTATATAAAAAAAAACAAAATTAAAAAATCGGTTACTAGGTCATGACTAAAAATTATACTGAAAAGACCAAAAATAGTAACTGCTGGTTTACAAATAACAATATGACTTTGGCTTTCAAAGAAACCGATAGGAAATATCATTTCAACCGTTAAATATAGCTGAGAGACATATTAACTTTTAATGACTTTGAGCTGTTGTATTCAATAGTTGAAAATATTATTTATTTCTATGTTTACTTTGCATACAAAATAAGATTTCAATGTTAGAACCATTTAATCAAACTAATTATTTAAAAATAATTAAACTAAAAAAATAATTTTAAGTAAATTAATCATTTTTATTTATTTTATTATTGGTACGTTTTTTTTTCAACAATTTTTCTACTTAAATATTGATCACAGTCCACGAATTTTTGAAATATTAATTTTTAGTACCCTATTTAGAACTGTGACTGCTCTCTTTTATGGAACATAATATATTTAATATTTTTCTAAGTACTATAACGAGAAGTAAAATAGCAACTTACAATAATTAATTTTCTATTTTTATAACAGAAATTTTAACAAGAATCTATTGAATGTAGTATATAACAAGTCTGTTATGTAATTTGAAAGAAAAAATATATATATATAATCTTTCAAGGAATGCAATTATTATAACAATTCAAAAAAACTGAATACGATAGAAAAGACCACTTCGTGCTTTATGAACATAGATTATCGATAAATATCTCTCATATTCTAGAGTCGAAAATTTTTTTATCGTAATAATTTTTGAATGCTTGAATAAAATATTATTTCGTCTGTAAATTTCCGATAAACTTAGCATTATCTCATAAGTTATATAACAATACTTTTATTTGTTTTGTTTTGATAACAATTTTCTTCAAAGCTTGAAGTTTTCTTTTGCATTTTTCATTGTTTCACAATTCTGTAACGGGCGAAATATTTACTAATTAATTGTCTGAAACAAAAATGCATTGAATAGATTCCGATTTCTTCAATACTTGGCTCATTACTGTTAAAAGAAATAGTTTTGCTGAAATTTTGGCTTGTTGTATAGATTTTTTTTAGTGGAAAAAGAATTTTCCTTTATTTTCTCTCAGATAAAATTTTTCTTTTGCCAACACTTAACCAATATTATGTCAAATATCACAGATTATGTAATGAAAATCATCTTGATATAAAATTTTCACTCTCGTAACTTCCCGTTTCAACCAATTCTATTGTTCAACCTTCCTAGATATTCAAATTTCTTATTTATACTATACTTTTAAATAGAAAACATTTTGATTTCATTTCCTCGTCTATTGTGAATCTTAATCCTCTTGTAAACATCGATTATATTGTAACATTAAAATTGAATTAACACAGAAAAAGTAGTTTTAATTTCAGTATACAGTATATGCCTAGAAATTATGTAAAATGTTGATTTCTATATATTTATTACTATTAACCAAAAATAGTGATGTTTATGTTAAATATCACTGTTTGATATTCTGTTCATAGTTTCGTTGCGCAAAATATTTCAAAACAGTTCCCAAATAAGTTAGCAAGTATTTGTATTGCATGTTTGTTCAAATCTATTGATAGATCAAAAAGTTTTGGTGTTTATTGTGAATGTGGTGGCGAAAGCACAATATTTCATTTCTTAGTTACGTTTTTCCTTGAAAGAGTATTGCCTTTTCGTGCATAGAATTTAATTATTTTCATTAAAAAATATTTACTATTTTATTTCTCAGAGTTTTCCTGTATGTAAGTATGCAATATTTTATTTTATTACATCATTAACATTAATCCCATATCATTTTTCAACAGGCTTAATTCTGTAGATCTCAATCATTTATTGTACATAAATTACATTCAAATCGCTAATATATATGCATGATATGGTGCTGACAGAAGGGCAAATCTAATCATGTATAATCTTATTCTATTCTGCTGTCAGGATGAGAATTTTATCATTTACATATTTTTATCAGTAGTCTAGTAATGTGAAAAGAAACGTCAAGAATGTCAGTATGTTTATGATTTTGTATCTTTATACATGCGATGGAGATTAAAGAGAAAAATTCTTATATTTTTAGCTTTATTTTATATTTTTCATACAATTTATGTATTGCCCATTAATTGATATTCGTTATATTCTATTCTATATAAAATCATAGTTTTTGCATTTTTTTTTAGATTGAGTAATTGTTTTTAATGTGTTAAAATAACTTAATATTCTTCTTTACTGTATACACATTATGTTTTTGAATTTTTTAATGTAATTTTTAAATAATTGATGACATTAATTTTTATATCACCATTTTACAATAGAAAATTTAATAGAACTACAAATATTTTTAATTTGATGAAATATTGATATTATACTTTTGTTTGAATTCATAAAAATCAGTACTGCATTTTAAAATACTGATCAAATAAAAATTACATATTTCTTTTACTTCGTGTAGTTGGTATTTTTTTAATCAGAACTGAAGAGTAGATTATCTGCTAGCATGATACGCTTTAACATTGATATACCATTAATTTTCAAGTCAGTTAATATAATAATGTACTCTGTATCTAAATTTTAAACTGTCAATTCATATTTTAAGGAAGCTTTTAAAAGGTGTTAGGTGGGTTGGTTAATGTACTAGTACCTAATTGCGCAAGGATTTCCTAGTCAAACCGTATGACATTGAGTAAAAATAAACAAGTGATATAAATCTGTCGACAATTTCCAACAATTTGCAGATTGCCGATCGAATAGTACTTTTCAAAAACTTCTATATTTACTCTGTTTATATAATATTTAATGTTAATATAATTATATATAGTATACAGTGTATATTATATTAACAGAGTAAAATATAAAAATTTTTTAAAAAGTTAAAGGAATACTACATTTGTATAATAAAGGAAAAATTATGATATGAACAAACTATATTCTATTAATTTTTCTAAAAAATAATTCTCTTTCTTTTCAATTTTTTGTTAAATTTTAAAATCTAATTTCTTAAGTGTTTTCTAAATAAATTTCGTATGAAATCGTATAAACCAAACTATTAAATAAACGTATTAAAAATTTTCTATACTATAATTAAAATTATCAATTTATAATTAAAACACTATTTTCTAGTAATTTTTAGATTGAACAATATGATAAAATTATTTTTATACAAATTTTCAAAACTTAATCAGAAAAACTGAGCAAAAACATAAAATCATTTCGTTAATTAGAAAACGGTTTATTTTATAGCTGTCTGAAATTTCTTTACATAGTTGGTATTTTATGTCCTTAGTAACTTCCAAAAAATATTACCATGCATTCCTATTTAGACTTTAATAATAGAAAAGTGTGAAATAATTATTTCTCACTGTATCAAGCACAATAAATGAATTTTTTCATCTTTTTAAATTTTGTAGGCGATTTTAAAGGATTTATATTCAGAATTAAATCTAGCTCATTTCCAATATATTTTTATTGAAAATGAAACTGGTTCATTATTTATACACATTCTTTAATTAATATAAAGAAAGAATGTCAATGGATTGATACATATTTAAAAACTCTTAATGATCATGCACAGTTAGTATGACATTAAATATAAACCAAATATTGTAATCGTTGATTGCTTTTATAATAGATGGGCTGGGTTTCAAAATGGAAGAACTGTAGCTTTTCTTCTGAAGGATCTCGAATAGAATCCCTGATAATTTCCTCTGTTTTTCAAAGAAATACGGGTCCAGCCAGTCGTTGATTGCTTTTATAATAGATAGGCTGGGTTTCAAAATGGAAGAACTGTAGCTTTTCTTCTGAATGATCTCGAATAGAATCCCTGATAATTTCCTCTGTTTTTCAAAGAAATACGGGTCCAGCCATTAATCTCCAATTTTCAAAGCACTCATCTCTTTCACGACGGGTCTGATCTGTCCGTGGCTACTAATTGGCTTATCGATTCATGTCTCTCATACAGATTCAACATGTTAAACTTCAAAATAATCTAGCTTAATTTTTTTTGTATTCTTCTTCTGCAGAACTAGTCATTCATTCGATTTCGATGGAATTTGATAGACAGTCATGTTATGTGTTTTAAATCTTTTAAAATTCTAGCACAGCTGATCTATAAATACCTGCGTTGGTCAATTCATTAACTACTGATTTTAACCAGTTTGGAATATATATTATATAAAGCCTGTATTTTCCGAATATATATATTAAGATTCATAAGAATTTCAAGAATAAAGAGAGCATTTAATAGTATTTCAGTCAGAATTATAATACTGTTCTTAAACAGTTTTCATCTAAAAATATATCTGCTGCAAAAACATATAATATGTAAAAGAAGTAAAAAAAATAGAATATTTTCTGCAATTTAAAGGGCTATTTGGCTGACATTTTCCCAGTATTTTCATCTTAAATTACGAACTAAATTGCTGCTTTAAAATTGTAACAAATGTTCTTTTTTCGCAATTCTTGGTTTTTTTTTGTAATATATTATTGCAGTTTATATTTATTTCTTCAAGGAAAAATATTCATATTAATGATATGATAAGTTAATTAATATCTGCGGTATTTAATATTAAATTTTCTGATTTTTAAATATAAAAGAAAATATTGGTTCATTAATTACGTTAATTCTAACTAATCTGAAACTAAATCATTTCAAAGTCAGTAAAATTAAACACAAAATTTTATTTACTGGTTAGAATATATAGAATAATGATATCCAAATATTTTTCATACATTATAAATTATTTTTTTAACACGATGCTACTGCATTTATAGATCATTTTAGCATGTTATCATCAATATTATTTTGTCAATGTTCAGAATATTATTAGCATTCTCTTACTAGTTATGATTACGAAATATTGTTATTCATTTTTGGTATCCGAGATAAGAATTGATATTTTTCTTAAAAAAGAAGTTATCGTTGAACTTTTTATATGAATTATTTTGCGAAAAATATATTTAAAAATAGAAATAAAATGTTTTGGAATTAAAGGAAAATTAATGCTTTTGTATAAATAGTTAAATATAGTAAAGGGGTTTTCATAAAAGGAAAAAAATTCCTTCAAATGTTATTAATATTCTATATTACAGTAATCATATTAGCGTATCAATTTTAAATCTTCCTCATTGGAAATTTTTTTGCAGCATTTTTAAATGATGAATAGGTATATCAGCTCATCTGAAAGTAATCAAATTTTAGTTAAAATTATTGCATATTTTTATATCCAATAATTCTTTTATAGTTCAGTTCGGATTTTCAAACTTTCTAACTATAAAAAAAATCAGAGATTATTAGGAAAATATTATTTGTTAATCTTAGCAATTTTATGTTAGTTTTAGTAATAAAAAATAAAAATGCTTAAATTTTATATGAGCTATATTGTACTTATATTTAATTAATGAATAGTAACATTATTGTGAAATTTTCATAAAATCAATAGTGAAGTTGAGATTTTTATAATATACAGAATTCTTTGATTCTTTCCATTCCAGCATGGAATAAAATGGTATATGAATTAAATGTGTTCATTGATTGTTAAAACAATATCTCGTGTCAATTAATGTGAAACTCACATACTGTTAATTATTGAAATCCATTTGAGAACTAAATAATAAGAGAAAAGATGTTCACAGATGATGATTAGAATGATTTAATCTTTCAGCAAATTGTCATAAAAATCCAATAATTAGTTCAGGATATATTAAGAAATTATTTCAGAAATTTGAATGGTTGCTATTTTTTTAATGGTTGAAAGCTAAATGATGGGGCTCTGAAATTACCTTTAATAGCAGAATATCACTATTAAATTTCATGATAAATGTAATTTATTCGAAAAGCTATTAATGAGAGACAAATACAGTAGTGTGTCCCTTGTTGTTGTAACTTATAAGTATCAATTTCTTGAGAAAATAGATTAAAACAGAAAGAATCAATTTTAATCAAATTATTTATCCCTTGTTGTTGTAACTTGTATCAATTTCTTGAGAAAATAGATTAAAACAGAAAGAATCAATTTTAATCAAATTATTTCTGTTTAACTTTAATACTATAATTATTTTTCATCTGAAATTTATTAGAGTTTTATATTATATGAAATATGTTATGAATAATTTGTCAGAAAATGAAGGAAAGAAGCAGAATGGCTTACAAATATTTGAACGATTGAATTTTGCTTTAATTATAACATACAGTCAAACTGACTTTCATTATTGCCACTTCAAAAAAATATTTTTGCGTTGTAACTACTTAAAAAGCTTTAGTGGACATAAACACCATCGCTTCTTTCACAACCTGTCCGGAAACAAGGTCGAATCTATTGCAAAATTCTAGAAGAGGTAATTGATATGGAGTAAAATTTAGAGCTTACACCCAGTCAGATAAAATAACATACACAATATCGACTCAGTTTATATCTATACTACTTTTTCGTCATCATTTTTCTTCCAGGTCTTTAAAAATTAGCATATGTCAAGAGACTTGTTTAGTTTAATATTTAGTTTATATAAATTACCTAAACATATCGAATTAAATGTTATATTTTAGTATTGTATTGTATTGTAATGTTGGGAGGAGTGATTTTCTCATTATTTTCCTTCGAATTAAGTTCAAATTTTATACATATATAGGTCAAGAATGATAAATACAGTAGTTTTCAATCTTATCGATTCGACTTCCTTTAAACTCGATTTTAGTAACAGTAAAGAATTATTAGTAGCGATTTTTCCGAATCAAAACTCACATTTTGGGAATCCTTAATATATTAGAAAATTAATATTTAAATTTTTTTTTTATTTAATAAACAGTATAATGATTCGGGGAAGATGAAATAGTAAACGAGATTTCATTTATTCAATTTGCTTGTATTTTGTCATGTAATCAAATTTTTATATATATATAAATAAATAATTCGATATATTTTCTTTATGAATAAAACAAAATGAATGCTTTAATTCATACAAAACAGAGTAAAATTTTGATTCGAAGAAAGTTTGAACTTTTGGGGAAATGCAAAAAAAAAACTATGAAGAGGATGGCTTTAGTTATATTTAATTAATTATATAAGTTGAAAAATATACCAATAAAAACATAATTTATGAAAAAGTAATTTGTTTTAATAATTAAATATACAAATACAAAATACTGTAATCAAAACGTAGATGAGAAGAAAAAATTATACTATAATTGAAATAAATATCGATATATTCAATTCTTAATCCTAAAAGTTTTGAATGCAGAGAGCAATTTTTCGCATTTAATAAATTTATAGTCGCCATTAAAGTCATTTTTCATAACATATATATCATCCAATTAGGGTACATTTATATTGTGCATAATCCCTACAAATTTTTGTTATATTTCCAAAAACTTCGAGCAAGATGCCAGTAATACTTATTAAACAGTGGTTACAATGCACAATTGTAATAATAGTCAGATTGTACCTATCAATCTTATAAATAAATTTATTCACATTGAAGAAATGTTAATTATGTACATTCAAAGATATCAGTTGTCAAATATCTGTTATTTTCTAAAGCGTTAAAATTATATTAATTATAAAATGAATGCATTTATTCAACTTTTCCTTTTAAATAATAAAGAAAAGCATGCTAAGTTAAATAGTATCCATAGTGAATCCAAACCTCTTTCTCCATCGCCACAGATACTTATTAACAGTGGCGATTGAGAAAAAGGAGAAGAAGGAAAAGGAAAGTTAAGAGGCCCGGAGTAGCTACCTCTCTTGCCCCCTTATATCAGAAGGGGCAAGAGGGGCGGCTACTCCGGGCCTCACGATTTTAGGGGACCTCAATTATAACTCAATATGTTACAAAAAATATATTTATATATTTTTATACTGTCCGAACTTCAGTGTTTGTCAACATTTGAGTTCTCTATCAATGTTTTCACTTTTCTTGTACACTTAACCACTGTATATTTTTCAATTTTGTTTTTTTTTTTTTTGAAGGACCTCAAAAATATTAGTTGCCCCGGTTCGCGCATTTTCTCTGAAAGTCCCTGCTTATTATTATCTGTTACGATTGAAAAAGAAATTCGTTATAGTGAATAAAATTTAAGTTATCGGATTCTATAATATCTTCCCAAATGTGGCATCTCCCTTCCATTCACTGTATATTAATTTTGTCTTTCATTGATATATTTGTTTGGATTTTTTTTGAACTATAGTAAAATTTATGAATCTTTAATTTTTTTTCAATTTAATCTTTACTTTTTAATAAACGGTTTATTTTAATATAATAAAGGTATTTAGTGATTAAAATGAGATGATTTATCAATAGCATATTGTCGATTTATTGTGCCTAAATTATTTTATAATATAGGCGTAATAAATATGTCATTTATTAACATTTTCAGTTTAGCCATTTTGTAGAATATAGATCTTTATTAAACTAAAATAGATTATCGACTGTTACTTTTCTGATCTAAAATCATATATATTTTTCTTTATGGTAATAATAGATTGGAGAGATCACATTTAAGAATGTTTACACGGCTTACATGACAGTGTTGTGCAAGAGAGTGTCTTCTGATGCCGATGTCAAGAATCGAAGCGCTCTTAAATGGCAAAAATGCATCCATAAATACATACTGATGCCCAGTCCTCATTGTGAGAACGGAAGCCAGACTTTCTTTTCTTTAACACAGAAAGACGTGAGTTTTTTTAATTCATCAATACTCATTAATATTTATAACTATTTTCAAGATATTTTTGATTATTTTATTTTTTCTTTAAGAGTCGTTTGGCCCTGTTAGACGTAGTGACGATTCGTCTAGTTCTGTATCAACCGTCACCTTTGTGGAAGAAGTTTGGATTAGAAAAATTTGCAGTCTATAATGCTCCTTTGATGGTATGTCTGCTCAAATCGAATTGCTATTTATATTGTTTTTTTTTTCTTTTTATAAATAGTAAACTAAATAATCGTTATATCTTTAATAGGAACAGCCACTGCAAGTGACCTTGCCTCGGACATTCCTCTCTGAATCGCATAGGCGTTTCGCTACTAAGGCAGAGGTAAAAAACATTTTATCTCCTTTTTTTTAAGTTAATAGAATGAAATGACGGTAAATTTCTATGGAAGGTGGAAGAACGTTACAAGTGTGCCGCAAGTCACGTACAGAATCTTTGGGCATTGCTGGAACAAGCTAAAAACAATAAAAGCAATTTAAGTGTCGGACGATTTGAGGTAAGTTATCTACCGTAATCCAGACAAAAATCATATTATTGCCTCTTGTATATATCATTTTATAGATTGAATTAAATATTTCCACAAAATTCTTTATTTACTCTATGCAGAATCGATAGATCTATAAAAATCCTAAGCAGATCGAATCTTTTAGATGTTTAGACCTAATCAGTCTGGTTAATAAAGTTAATTGTTTGTTTTTTTTTTTAATTCAGGAATTAAATTTTGAAACTTAAAAACTGAGTCTAATCAATAAAAGGAAAACAAGTTAGTCAAGATCGATGAATCGACTACTCGACCCTTTCCACTATTTGATTTTATACATATTTTGTTTAAATACATACGCAATATTGGAATCTTCTAAAATAGGGGTTCTTAAGCGGGAGTATCCAGACCCCTTGGGGATATGAGACTCGATCTGTAAAGTACAGTAAATTTATGCTGTTTACATATTTGTAAGTCATACTGGCAACTAATATAAGGAATGGTGATGATTATTTCGACAGTCAAATGAAGGGAGTATGGGACCGTTGGACAATCCATTGAGGGTCTGGAGTCATTAAAAGGTTAAGAACCTCTGATCTAGAGAATCAATCATTTTCAATACGATTAATTCTCTAGAGGATTCCAACGTTGTGTATACTTATATATTTCATTCTGATTGAATAATATTTATACCGAGATATTGCCCAAAGATAAAGAAAACATGTTTATTAATATTGAACCTATATCGATAATTTTCAATAGGTTTGATCCTCTAATATGACGTAATAACATATATAAGTTTTATCTAAATCAGAAAATAAATAAGTGCGCTATCGTACTGACGGACGGACAGCGGAAAAACCTAATTCATTTATCCTTTTATTCAATTTAGAAACGAAGAATGGTCAGAAACGAAGTGGCGTCTCAGAACTGAAATTTTAAATCTAGTCGCTAATTAATTACATAATAAATTACAGTATAGTATACGCTTTTATCTAGATTAGTAGTCCCCAAAGTATAGTTCATAAGAAATTTTCAGATCGCGTTTTTCTCGTCATAATATATTCTATTTGTATGGAATGCATGCTATTTTTCTTTACTGATAAAGGGGTGCACGATTATAAAAAGTTAGGATCACTAATCTAGCTAGTTATGTTCCAAATATCTCAAATTTTTTGAATGATCTTAATCAGACCTAACTATTTCCATCCTTTTCTATCTGCCGATTCCATTAAAGGTATCAGCTACTTCAAATATCAGGAATATTTCTGCGGCAGATTCAGAAATATTCCTGATATTTTGTTCCTAACAAAGATAAAAACCCATATTTTAGTAATTTTTGTTATATTAGTCTTTACAAACTTATTTTCTATTTTAAGATCATTAATAAGAGAATATGTAAAATATTTCTACTTTTATATTTGATTTATATCTATCACTATTTTTATATTTTATACAGTACAGTATAAAATGAAGTGAAAGCATGTATGTGTTTATAAATATTTTCCTTTTAAAAATAGCAATTACGGCTGGCGACGAATAAACCCTATTCTAAACCATAAAACTACCGATTCATAAACATAGTTTTATGGATAATTTTCTAAATTATACCCCAATTATTTTTGTTTCCTTGGTTGGGCGTGTGATGAATCGTAAGACAGTAATTTAAAAAAAAAAAGGGAATTAAATTTTTGGAGAAATGCCAATTCGAATATTATAGAAGATGCATTTACGGAGGACATTATGAATCGATTGTAACAAATTTAAATTCTTTAACTGTGAATTTTAGATCTAAAACGTGATTTTGATTCTGTAAGATGTAGTTCATTACCGCATGTAATACAGTAGTTATCGTAGTATTATTTGTTTTTCTTTTAAACAGAGTGAAAAAAAAAATCCATATCAGTTGTTTGGAATCTATTGATTAAAAACCGTAGATCGATCAGAATCAGTTGTAGTCTTGTCTATCATCTATTTCAACAGCTGCATAAAAAACAGTTATTTTTCCACGATAACTTATATGAGTTCTTTAACCATTTTTCAGTATAAATCAAGATAATGAGTCAAAATTCCACATTAAATGATAAGAACAAACATTAACTCAGGAATTAATTAAGATATCTGGTTTCATAAACTCATTTCACCTTCAGAACGAATGCTAAATATATAGAAATTATAGTAATTTATTTTTATACAGAAGTCGCTAGAACAGTTGACTAACAATATAAAATACAAGTAATAGTAATCCAATGCTAAAAATATGGGTAAAATCCTCAAATTGAGATTAAAGGGAATTTTCTTTAATTTACTGATATATAATTTAATCTTGAAAAAGTACTAATTATATCTAAAAAAAGGAAATATTTTAATCGAGATTTTTGAATTAAGATTATACACAGTATAAACTTTATTAATTGTGAAAAAAAGTTAAATATTAAATAAAGTTAACAAGATAGCTAGCGTCACAAGATTGATAAGAACGATGTAAATCATTAAAAAATTGATAAGTGATTCTTGGACGCGTAGGAGAACTGCTACTATAAAATTTTGGCATATTTTTATTTAAATTATTTAAATAAAAATATTTATATTTTTCCACTATGAAAATCGTGTTTAAATCACTCGAAAACATAGTAAAGGTTCGATATAACTTGACATTAGAATAATTTAAACATGTAAACTTGACATTGGATAACAGCCAATAATTTATAAACAGATACATTCATGAAATAATTGTAAATATGAAATAATTTCTGTTTAAATAAAAATAAACATTCATTGTACGCACCGATATAACGTCATCATGAATACAAAACTTATTTTAATATTGTACATGTAAGCAATATAATTATTTTTATTAAGCACAAAATTGTTATAATAATTTATTCTTTCTGATCATTGTTGATATTCCTATTTATTTTTAAGTAGATGAATTTATTTGTTCATTTTTGAGTGTGACTGAAAAAGGATAGAATTGTTCATTGGCCATACCAATTGGCTTTCCTTTTTTGGGTCAATAAAAGTTGTTGGCAATTTTTATAATTTATTCTGTCAGGATAAACGTGAAGTAGAACACGGTTAGAATTTTGAGTAAAGCTTAATGATAAATCATGTAAACGCTTTTTGAGTTTGTAATGACAGACGTTTTTCTAACGATCTTAATCTTATAAAGGATACTTTTACAAGACAGATATGTTATAAGATTTTGTTGACTAGTATTTTCTGTTTATTTGTGTGTAAAAAATGACTAATAGTAATGGTTATATTTGGTTTTCTTCAGGTGAACGGAAGCTACGACATCAACTTCCTGTCCTGCAACTAAAATAAAGGAGACCGTAAATACAAAGACTGTTTATTTTCTGTCTACCATACAATGTGCAATGGAATGGAATGTGCGGCGTATCCAGTCGCTTGTCGTAAAAAGGAATACATAATAAATAAGGTGAACTTATACGTCGAGTGGTTGGAAAATAAATAAACACAAAAAAACGATACAAATAACAGAATTGGTCCCGAGTCCATTTTGGAATTCTTATAAATAACATTTTCTGGAATGAAGGCACATATGGAGGATCGGCAATAAATACGGTTCCATAACAATGTTTTTTTTTTTTTTTTAAGTACACGTTCTCTTCTTATAAAAACCTTACAAAAATAGAATTGTACCGAAATGGCTGGAATTCTGCTTCAATCGGAAGCGTCTTCCTCTGGCTAAAAAAATAAAGAGAAAAAATGTTTTCTGAGGAACTATCGAAGTTTGTTTTGGTTCCGCGTCTTTCGAGCCTATTCGTTAATCGAAAATATTCTCAAGTCTTATATAAAAAAAAAATCGAATAAGGCACACGGCAGTATTAAGTAGATCGTCTTCCCGCTTTGTTCGAATGCTTCCTCGTTAATTTGCATTTGTTACCCATGCCGTAGTTTTGGGATATTTCCTTGGCTCTCTGTCTTTCTTGGATCATCTGGCGTAAAGTCAAGAGAGTAGAAGGGCTGGCACCCGTTCCGTGTCGGACATGTTTGCCCGTCAGTGTTCTCGTGGGTCGTTTTTTGGCCTCAGGCCCCGGAGAACTAGGAGGGCTGCTCTCTGGAATGATACCCACTCGTCGTTTCAGTTCTTCGTGGTCCTGGTACTTTTGCATCAGATGAGTATAGTAGCCGTAAACATTGCAAGGAAATCCCGCCGGCGCTACGTGTCGCAACTTCTGTAAAAAACTTTCCTGGTCCCCTTGCGAAACCGAAGGCATAGATCTGGAACGAGATTCTGCGGACAGATCGAATTTATCTTGTCTTCGGAATTTGATTTTGTTTTCGGTGTGCGGTTTCCCTGAAGGCTGAGATAAGTCCATTTTCATTCTCTTGTCGCGAGGACCGTTGAGTTCTCGTTGATCGGTGGTTTCTCTTAGTCTCAGATCGGGACAACTGAGAGATCGAACACATGGCGTTTCCTCTTGAACACCTTCCGTTAAGGTTCCTAAAGACTTGCATTTTCTCAAAACATTCTCGGCCGTGTCCACTTCGGATTGGCGATCGTCGATCTGTGCCCATTCAAAGGCTCGTTCGGGAATTTTGTAAGCACGGTTTCCATATCGCGTCCCACAACCCGTTCTGTTCTGAAGGACATGGTCTTTCAGATAAGTATCGCTAGCTGCGCGATACAAGCAATTAACGTTATCAAAAGCCGGATTGGCCCTCATCATTGCGTATCTGAGACCTAGCTGTTCGTATAAAACAGGATAATACGGTAACAAGAAAGGATTGGCCATTGCCACGGCCGGATATGTGCGGAAGGTGGATTCGCCACCCAAAAAAAATAAGGGTGGATAAAATGGTGAAACTTGCCATTCTGGACTAGGTTGTTTGTTTTCGGAAATGTCATTGTGGTGGGCGGGCTCGGATGGTTCTAAATGAGATTTCTTAGTCAAGTCGATCGGGACGTCGTCTTCTGCCACTCCGTCCATTGCGTTACTACGTTGGTCTTCGCGCTTCATAATAGCTTCAAGGAGCAGGTCGTTTATGTCGCCATTTTCGTTTGGGAAACTACATTAGCCTGCAAAGAATAAAATTTGTATTAGAACCGAGAACACAAATTGAATCTTTTTACCCCCCCCTTTAAACTTTTGATCGATATGAAACAATTTGGTAAAGAAATGTTTTCAGAGAAAATTAACTTCATTAATCTCGATTCATCTTTTCAAACTCGATCCATTATCTTAACTAGAACAACCTCTGGGAGGGAGAAATCCTACTCCAATATATAAAACGCAAGTAATGATATTCTCGATAGACAATAGTCCATTAGAACGTTCCTTATTTTAATCAGTTTAGGCAGCTATTGTTATAACCGATTTGTATTAACATATTTTAACAGTTTTGTTTCAGTTAAGTTATAGAATCGACCCAAATTAGAAAGTATCAAACGTTAAAAAAATGGCGAGCATGAAGTACAATATGAATTTTACAGCCGAGATAAATGTAAATTTTAATATCAGTGCAACTAAAAAGCCTATTTTTATTTCCTTCCTGTTATAAATAGGAATAATTGCACAGGTGATGCGATCTTCTAATTTTTCTGTTAAAATCAATATTTCATATCGCTTTACATTTTTTTTAAGTAGGATATTTTAAAGAACAAGAAAAATATCTTGTTCTTTATTCTAAAGGATAAGATTTTAGGAAAGAATAAATTAAGAACAAGATAACCTTTCCTAAATTATATATTTAAGAAAGGATATCTTTTTTCTTTATTCTGTAGGATAAGATTTTAGGAAAGAATAAATTAAGAACAAGATATATTTTCCTAAATTATATATTTAAGAATCAATGTATCCTTTCCTAAATTCAAAACAAGATATCCTTTCCTAACTTATATTATTATAACTTATAACTTAACTTATTAACCTTACTCTCCTATTAACTTATATTAACTTAAGGAAACGATATCTTGTTCTTTATTCTAAAGGACAAGATTTTAGGAAAGAATAAATTAAGAACAAGATATATTTTCCTAAATTATATATTTAGGAATCAAGATATCCTTTCCTAAATTAAGAACAAGATAACCTTTCCTAAATTATATATTTAAGAATCAATGTATCCTTTCCTAAATTAAGAACAAGATATCCTTTCCTAACTTATATATTAAGGAAACGATATCTTGTTCTTTATTCTAAAGGACAAGAATTTAGGAAAGAATATTAGAATATGTTTTTCTAAAATCCATCTCGTGAATTTTAGGAAGTTAATTTGCATATTAAAATATATATATATATAAACATTAAATTACCGAATTATAAAACTTACACGGCTAGTATAAAGGATTTTTTTTTTCATTAATTCAATGAATAAAAAATTCGGAGAAAAAAAATATGTAGTACAGTTTATGAAATATAATTTCCTTTAATTTAACGGGCAAACAAATTTTTAATAAATTACAAAATATATAACTCGTGTTAATGCATAAATTAGATGATCTAATTGTATTTTTTACTTTTTTTTCCATAGCTATTTATAGTTGTTTTTAAGGTTAATTTAAAGAGCCAGTTTAGCGGCGTCGAATACTTTTGCCGGAATATGACAAGGAACTGAATTAATTGAAGTTGTGAGAAAAATTTATTTTTATCCCGAAAGAGGAAAACACATTCGAGAAAAATTGCAAAACGTGTTTAAAAACTGTTGGAGTTGCACAAACGTAACATTAATAAAAGAGAACGGTAACTGCGGTCGGAGGTAAAGAATAGAAACTAGTAATCGGCCAATCAGTTTTCTATCTGCTCGATATTTTAAGATATAAAAGGAAATATATATATATATATATATTCAATTATTGCTAATATCCTAAAGTATAATAAAAATACGGAACATGATAAACTGAAACTCAAACTGAATATGCAACAGTAAATTAATATTGCGTAAATGGAAAACTGATAGAAATTACTGACACTGTTTCAGTTATGCATTCGAATAATTCTTTAGCATGATGAAATGTTTTTTATAGATAAAAAATATATAATTGTCTTTCTGCCAAGCAGTGGACTCGCTTTTTTTTAGGAAACTCCAATTTACGAACTATTTATTTGGTCCCAAAAAGTCCCTAATGTTAATTAATGCCATTCCCATTTACGAACTTTTTTTTGGGGGATCCGTACGAGTTCGTAAAATCGAGAGTCCACTGTAGTATGGTGCTCTAAGGGATCATCTCGAAGGAAAGATTGGATTAAAAAAATAATAAAAATAAAAACGCTGCTCCGTTTTACGCTGTTTCGATTCAATATTTTTTGTTTTGATTCACTTTGGCGCGCGTTATACTCACATAAATCCGAAATCGCACGAAGACGAGGAAGTTTGCGTTTCTGAAAATGAAGACCAAAAGGAACTTGCAACAGATTTTCTCGAAACAAGTTTAGTCACTATTACGGAAATTATGGATCAGTTTACACGAAACGATCCAAATTTTAATAAAAATTCAAAGACAGACGAAGTGTCACGGATTGCGATGTCCGGCTATCGACAATTGCTTGCTGAACGAAAGAGGAAAAGGCAAACGACGTTAGACGACTTCTTAATTAACGAAAAAACAGAAAATATCAAATGAGGAAGAACCTTTCTCATCACAAACATAAATTATTTACTCGATTTTCTTGATTTTCACGAATGATTTATGAATACAAAATCGATATTAGCAATAAAAAATGTCTATAATTAATGTAATACAGTAATAATAATTAATAAATCGATATTAGCAATAAAATAATGTCTATAATTAATGTAAAACAATAATAATAATATTACGTTACAAAATAAACTAAAAAATAATACGTATATTTTTTTAATTCACTGTTCTGTTTCACCTATCTCCATTATTTACGTGTTAAGATGACTTCGTTTAACACTGTTTCGTTTAGCGCTTAATTTCGTTGGAACGTATCCCTCCGCGTTAAACGGTGTATTACTGTATTTATTCCTTACGTAAAAATCCAATTCACATTTTAACTTTTTCCTGTATATTAATGAAAATTTGAAACAAATATTTTAAAAATGTTATTAAAAATATAACTAACAAAATTAATAATAATGGAAATTATATAATTACATTACAGTGGACTCCCGTACAACGCGGGGGATACGATTCGCGTTATACGAAAATCGCGTAATACGAGACACGCATTATCAGACGATTTTATGCAAATTTAAACTTGTCTCTGAGTTGCAACACTACTAACGAGATGTGCGTTAGTTTCGAATATGTTATTAATTAACTCGTTTTAAAGAAGGTTTCTTTAAATAAAGGAAAAACAAATACAGGTAACTAAATTTAGAAAGAAATTTAATTTACCTGTATTAAGAATACAGGTAACTAAATTTTAAAAAATATTATATAGAAGTAGAGTCCGTAAACACGACTCCGAAAATGCGGATTCGTATAATCGGACGGAAAAGTTGTTAAAGTTGTCATGGAAACGAAATAAACATCGTTTGGTTTTTATTATTATCAACGAATATTATAAGTAACGTAAAAAAAATATCCTACGCGTTATACGGGGCTGTTTATAGCGTTGCATGAGTACTAGTCGCAATTTTTTCGTCACGTTATACGAGAGTTTACTGTATTTCCATTTTTACAAGCAAATTTTGGTCTTATCATCATTTTTATTCACTGTAAGTTATCAGCACAATTTTCTCTTTATATTCATTTTTTTTATTATTATTTAATAAAATAGAAAACATATCCATTAATTAATTAAAGTTATCTGTATTTATAATTTATGAACAGACCTTTTTTCCCCAAAAAATTTGTTTGTGGTAAAAAAGAAAGATTTGATTCGAGTGAAAACATAAAATGCGCCTCCTTTCTATCGTTAATGACTCGACTAAAGCTCGTTATTTCCGGAGCAGCCTTTCGTTTCGTTCGATCGGCGACTACCTTGAAGATTTGTGCCTTCCGGTAATGAATATTTAGCGTATTTGAGACGAGGTGTGGACGGCCAATAGCACTTCAACCACCAACCAGACAAAAAAAAAAAAGTTACACAAACAACGTCTCGTTTATCAGCGATTTTCAATGGCGCCCTCTTTCGATCGGAATAAGAAAAAAATAAAAAATGGATAACTATTCAATTCGCTGTAATCAAGCTTAACAAACGAGTCATCGAACTATATAGTTAATATTACGAATAGAAATGAAAATTAAGCGATACCAAACATCCAGTGGTCCTTACTAACGTTCCATTCAGGTTTGTTTCCAGTCGCGAGTCTTTAAGTTGTTTGAGGCAGAGATGAAGTGATGATACGATGTCGACATCATCAGAAAAGCGGTCGACCATTGTTCTTGATGTCAGATGTTCGGTTCGGCAGCAGATGTTATACTGACAATAGATACATTGTAACAACATTTAATTGATTCCGTCGCAAAAAAAGACTCGTAGATAGTTTATGTTTCCGTTTGTTTGACTGTTAATATCAGCCTAAATTTTTTTTCGTCGTTTCTTTCCCCTCTGTTATCCTTTGGCACGCGTGTTGCTTCTGCCTGCGACTTAAAAAAATCTCCTATTACGCGATTTTTCGTCTTGTTATGCTCAATTGCTCACTCCAGTTAAATAAAAGGGAGAAAACAAATGGTGGTCATACGGACGGGGAAACGACGTTTAGGTTGATAACCTGTTAACGCCGTAAAATGCCGATTACCGAGGAGCCGGATGTCCCGACAGAAACCGAAAACTTGACTCACCTGGTATTGATAACAGGTATTGTCCGGCCATTACGATTTAACGCGCATTAAACTGTAAAGAACGATGGTTGCCATCTTATCCCCGTCGGTCGTTACGTCTATTTAACCTTGGAGCCGCGGCCACCAAAAGTGAAACGTAAACAACGGACTGAGATAGGTGACGTCGGTCCCCGCGGATCGAGTAATAGATAAGGTCTCGGGCGTAAACACATTACCCGTACGCGTCCTCATCTCCGTCATATAAAAACACATAAAGCAGCACTCGGTCCGATGTGAGTAAACTTACCTTCGGTGGTTCTCCTCCACCCGGGATTACTACGGTCCAGGTCTAGACGAGTAGACTTTCGACCGGTCTAGCCTAAGCCACGCGATGATGTCATCGGCCCGGGCCGGTGGATGAAGGTCTACACTCTTCTCTATAGGTAGACAGTTCTGTCGGCCTGCAGCTGTCAAATAGGGTGGTAAAAAAAACTCGGCCGCCTGCCCGGTCGTCCTTGACTACTCTTCTGCACGTGTTCGGCGGGGATGCCGGCGTCGGGGATAATAGCGTTAAGTGTTGGAGCTGGTGTGTCGGAGAATGGAGCCAGATCGAAGATTTCCACCCGGCAAATGTTTTCTTTCCAGCAAAGGATGAAAGAACCAGTGGTCATTGTAGCCTGGGCCAGTTTCTTTTCCGTCGTTAGTCGCCTCTCCGTCTACCAGCTGCTGTCATCGATATGATGTTCCCGCTTTTGGAATAGATAAAAAAAAATAAGCGATGGTTACTGCATGAACTTTAACTTTTGTCTGGGAGAAACTGCCGAAGGGAGATGGATAGGTGATCATCGATAATCTGGTTGTATCCAGTTGGGTGTGATGTCTCCTAAGCAGAAAGATGGTTACAGTGCAAATTTTTATCTCTCCAGTTCTGCCCGTCATCAGTTTATCCAGAAAACAATACATGGGATATAGCTTTTGACAAAAGTGTGAAAATTAAAATTAAATAAGAAACTATGATAATCAACAGATTTCTATTTAAGAAAAATAAAATTTGAAGACACCATTACCCTGCAATAATCCAAAAAGCAAGATTGTATTCTGATTAGTGATGCGGATCAGAAAATTACAGCAGTTCTAATTGGGACAGAGTTTCATTCGATCCTCAAAATATACGATTATGGAAGTCGTATCATCCGAACCAACTTAATCTGTTTTTTACTTCAGAAATCTCATCCCACCCTTCGGCTCCTAGATCTTGTTTGTTTGTTATTTTGCAGAAAGCCTTAACGGACTCTCCCTCGCCATCTGTCACTCGGATCGAAAGGGACCTGGTAACCCACATATTTCCCTTACAAAATGGTATTCGAAATTCGTAATGTCAGTAAACAGATCCGCAGCTGTCCAGAAAATTCGAACAAAACACCGGCTATCCATAATATCGTCTTATAAGACGTGTTGATGATATAAACTCCATTTTCTCTCAGCCTTCACTCCATAATTAGAAATCATATGAGTAATTTGAAGGGACATGATCAATAAGAATTTTTCCTTTTTTCCCTTAAAAAATTGATGTTAATTATTCACGTTAGCCCAACTTTCGTTTCGTTTCGATAACAAACAAAGCAAAGTTTATCTTATCCAGAGACCTTAAAAAATTGATGTTAATTATTCACGTAGCCCAACTTTCGTTTCGTTTCGATAACAAACAAAGCAAAGTTTATCTTATCCAGAGATGATAAACAGACTGCATCTTGTTACTCATTTAAATTATTATTATGTTTAAATTATATTATATTCAGAAAGAAAACCATTAAATTTTTTTATCCATTCTAATTAACTGAATTTCGATTAGATAATAGGATATAAATCTATAAAATAACGCATATAATTGACTCTTAAAACAACCCAATTTTAGATTTTTTAGCAAAATTAATATGCGGAAATTATCTTTTTTTCCATTTGAAAATGCTGTAAATGAATATTATATAGAACAACAAACTCGTGTATATCTATGTAGGCTAAACTGCATCGACTTTTCAAATGGAGAATTTTGCTTTTAAGTACGCTCGTAATGATTAATAACTACAATTTTATTACATAACATAATTAACATCGTTTTGTATATTTAAATAAGCTGTATAAGATATACAATGTATTGTATGTACGTATTAAATAATGCTGAATAAATATTTAAATTTTTATTGTTTCGATTTTTTTTTTATCTTTTTATGTTTCTGACCTTGTAAGAGTTCATTCCATGATGGTTTCCCCAGGCGATCGAATACTCTACTTGTATTATTACTTCGATGACAGATCGACTAGAACATGATCCTTTCCAATATCTAGATAAAATATCATGTTTTTATCAAAAAAAAAAAAAAACAATGAGTTCTTGTTTAACATTAGTCTTTCATTGTTATAATTTCTTTTCTTTCGAGTCAGCTTATGAAAAACTGTTAATTGGCATTAAAAAACCCTGTTAAATCTTCCAACACAAGATTAACTGTTATCAATGAATGGATGAAGAGAGATCTCTTCTTACTCAATTTTTTTTATATAAAAATTGAATATGGAGACTAAAAGTTTGTTATTCCTGGCAGACAACGAAATCTGAGATTCAGTTATGGAATAAACGTTCCTCGGTTGAAAGTTTTCTCATGCTGGATGGATTCATAAATTGGAGTTTCCGGGCTCAACGGTTCAGCCGGAAAACTGACCCAATCCGTGCCACCCTTTTTATTGCCAATTTTTCAAAAGAGTTTTTCGTCTACGCGACCCACATCCTGTGTACTACCAAAAACATCGTTTGTCAAAAAGTGCCCATTTGCCATCTTTTCACCCCTTCCATCGACAACAAAGCCACCCACCGGTGTTGCGGCCGAGTTTTTGACCTACTTTCGGTTGTTAGTCGCTTGTTTTTCAGTTTTACAGCGTTTTTAACTGTACTTTTACCTTTAGAACTATAGCTTAATGCTGAAATGCCAATTGCTAGAGAGCCAAACCTTCCGGATGAACAATGGGTTAGTTAGGATTCGCATGAAAAATTGAGAAATCAAAGGGAAATAAATTCAAAATTAAGCGATTATTAGGAGTATAGTTCAGAATCACGGAAATAAAGATGATTAAGAATCATATGCTATCATAAAAAACATTGAAAAGATGGAAGATGCCAATGGTCTTCCTCCAGAAGGATATGTAGAGTCGCGCGCCAATAGGTTCAGAAGCGTGCTAGTGGATTAACCACCGAAACCTCAGTTAAAGATTTAAAGTTCCGTATGGGCGGGTGGATGGGTGTCGAGAGCGATTCGTTTCACGCGTTCGGCCACGCGTCTAGTTGGAAAGGCGACAGTCATCCATCGGGTGGAGTCTTCGATATAATCCAACGAGCGGCGGTACGGTCGAGCGACGCGTGTCACGGGTCGTCGGGTAACGCGACGATAATGACCCTCGACATCGGGTGGATCCGACAATCCGCCTATTTGGGTGGCACCGCATTTTACAGGAAATGGTATTTCCAAATCGTGGAGGAGAAGAATACATCGCGTTTCCTTCTTCTTACGTAGGAATCGAAGGTAATGACGAGGAGATAAAACGTCGCGTGGCCGAAAGACGGATCGCTCTGCAACTATCCACGGTCAATGAAAATCTCCGAGAATAAGGAGACGTGGATGCCTTCGGGCGATGATTACTGCGATTTAAAGCAATAGCTATACAGAGCAAAGCAAATAATGGTGGAAAGGAGAGCAACTTGGCTGATAAATACTAGAAAAGCTGGAAGTAGGACATTTCCGCCGCATTTGACAGAAACAAATTGGGAGGAAAGAAAAGATTGTTATTGAGTGGCACAAAAGCCATCGACTTTTCCTTTCATTACTCAGCCACTCTCTTTTGACCCGCATACCTCAACCGGTTTGCGGACGAGTAGCGCCGTCTATTTCCAGGAGAACCAAGCATCGGGGGCCGCATGTTTCCCCCACTCTCCACACTCACGTGATCGAATTCGTCAACGTCACGCAGACCGACTTCCACGTTTTATTTTCAGTCGGACTAGCTGCCGACTGACACACTTTCCGAGAGATAGAAATCGCTTCCGGTTTGTCGAATCGGGTCACAGTATCTCTTTCCACCCTCACAATCTGGATAAAGTGTCGAACACAATCTAGGGGGGTCGCGCACCCCCTGCTCCGAATTCGAGACCTTCTAATCAGCCTGGAACCACTCGTTTCAACATCAAACATTATTTTATACACATTTTCCTCTGCAGTGAATTTAATTTAACTTGAATTGCGACTCGACAGTCATCACTCGAATCGAGGAAAGATGCGGTTCGCTGTTAACCGTAAACAAGAGGCGTGACGAGCACAAAATTGGGTGGGCATGCATCGTTACGAGAAAAATGTCGGGTTTTCGGACCGACCGCCGACAAATAACGAACGTAGGCGCGAGGAAGACCTTCTAATAGCCGCAATTTCTATTTATAAACTGATGAGAAAGGCAGCCCCGCAAGGTTGTCACCGACAGAAATAGATTCTGAAACGAGTCAGACAAACTTAGAAACCACCACCGCCAAGGTCTGCACGCCGGACCGTAGTGGTCCAATGCAATTTGCTTAAACCATAAGTAGTATATTGCCGGGCCGGAAAGAAATTCCAATTTTAAATCGGGCTAGTGATTTCTCAAGTCACGATTAATGGAGAGAGAGAAAGAGAAAAAAAAAATCGCGATTCCGCATTGACGTTCCACAAAATCGAACGTATATATCGGAATTCAGATTCGGAGAAGCGTAACGCAATGACTAAGCCGAAGAAAGATTAGTGGCATTTTCGGAGAAAGACAATAAAGAAAACCGTTTCTCCTCTTATTTTTTTTTTTGAATGGACTCACTTTCTCCACCGGAAAAGCGGTCGTTTCTTACGGGATGTCCGATCAGAGTAAATACAACTCCCACGCTAATCCGTCTGGAGTACCGACGACAGCGGACTAGTGTCAAAAAAAAAACGGATCTAACTCGATAGATCTCCGTTCTGCCGTGGCCAATTTGGCTCAATCTTACCTGCTCCTCGTTGCCAATATACCAAAAATCCGGTGGTTGAAACGGCCTGTTTTGAACGGATGGCGAGAACGGACACCTGTCGATGTTTCAGCACCGAAAATACGTAATGACTAACGTCCTACCTATTTAATGGAAAGGTGGCTAGCATCTCCTATCCGACGACTTCTGCTAGTGCGACGTGAGCCGGGACTTACCCGCGACTTCAATGTCAGTGATTTTTGCAGCGCCGGAGAGAACCGATAGACTCTAGGGTGCGGCGCAAACTTGCCGGCGACCACGTGCCCGCGCCGACCAATAGCGTCACTGCGCGCGCCGAGTTCCCTTTCTAGGTCAGCGAGATGTACGAGTGTCTCGACTGGCTTAAACCTTTCTTTACCCGCTCGACCTCAAATATTAAAATAGAAGAGGCGAACGCTTGGAGTAAGGAGAAAGTGCCAGAACCATTTATAGGACTGCGCCGTTTCTAGGTCACCGTGGCCTGTTTTCCTCGGACACGAGACCACCGATGTGGCCCGCGGCCTGCCTCTACGCCTCACGTGTTTTGTGTGCGCACTCCTTCAGTCGTCGTCAGTAAACAACGATTACGCGTCTTTAGATTAAAACACAGCGTCGAGCCGACGCGTGCTTCTCAATTCTGTCGCGTGCGACGTCCGAGAAAACAATCTTAAGCGAACTTTTTCTCTTATTTTATAATTTATTTTTTTTTTTCGAGTGAAATATTCTACAAGTAAGTTTACGTTTGTTTTCGAAATAAATTGAATTAAACGGATGACAAACGAAAATGTGTTTATTCAGGCGCGACACCAATACATATAGATTCAAACACTTAAAACTCGATACATCAGTCTATTAAATCTGTATCGTTCCTCGAGCAAAACACTCGAAAATGCGTATTTTCGTTCAAACTAGCCTATTTTCGGGCCACAAGTAGGTTGCAGCCGAAAGAGGGACGAAAGAAGTAAACCTATCAATCCAGTTCTTGTCGATTCATTTTTTCCTCCCCCAGCCAAAGGGCCGAACTTCTTAAAAATCTCTCTCTCGATTTTGGTATACAACCATACTAGGAATTCGCACTGAGCGATTAGAACAGTTATTCGAATTATTTTTTTTTTTTGGAAAATCGGTATTCAAAGTCGAACCATCTCCATCAGGCGGAAACTCAAGAAAAAGCAACCAAGCGAAGCGCGCTTCCGGACGTCCTTCTTCGGTATCGAAGTCCCCATCTGCCGAGTCCCAGTTTCGCTCTTTCTTATCTATCGACTGACTTTCTCCGCCTCGGAACTCTTACGCAATCTCCCGGAATAGCGTTAAATAGATTTGCACACCAAAAGATCGAAATTAATAATAAGAAGACGGAGATATCGGTTATCGTTGGAAGAAGCGATCTTTTTTGGAGGGTTTTCGGAGGATTGGATTTCTACTGTTTTCCAACGCCCAGTTACCATAGCAACGCCTTGGGCCAGTTACGGGGTCGCGTCGGTGATATGTCGGTCGATCCGGCCACAATGGAATGTTATTTATAGCAGCGCGAAACAGGTTTGTCGAGTCCGTAGCGCGAACAGTCGATGAAAATGGGGGAAAGGAAAAAAGGCGAAGCATCTTCCGACTCCTCCGCCTAGCGGAAAGGGATGGTTTTTAATCTTCTCCTACGCTAAAATAGAAAAATCTTATGCTCTTTCCCCGATGTCTTAAAATAGCGCGGACAATAGGGAAAGTTAACTAGAATTCCGAAACAACATCAGTAGACATTATCATCCTTCGCCCGAGGAACCAACCTCCACATTGATTTCACAAATGACGGACGACTTCTAAAATATTCCATTAGTCTTAGATGAAAATAAATCTGATGAAATAATGTTTTTTTTTTTTTAGTGATGTCATTTTCTCGGTTCTCATTTTCCGAGAACAAAAAAAACGTTTACGTTGCTCTCCTCCACGTAATGCATTTCATCTTTGGCACGATATGATTCTTAAACTGGAATAAACATTAACAATATGGCTTCGGATGACGATTAAGAACGAAAATCGAAAGTCGTTTCGTCCATCTCCCGCTTGTCAGCGTTGTTTATAGGTCAACACGTTTCTCGTTGCCACCGCGGAAGTGCCCATTGCGGCAGAAGTAGATCATTCGGAGCTGCGTAACTTGGTCACAGACAATCGGTTCCCTCTTTAAGTGATGTTAGATGGCCGCGATCTGTATCTGGATCCCGCCATCCTAATTTCCGGCCGCGATAATTCTTTTCGATTACGACCAGTTAAGTTATAGTTCGCTATTGGTCGAAAAAATTCCGTTTATGCATTTTCTTCTTCGATAAGAAAAAGTTGTTCTCGTTAGATAAGAAGCATGCATCTCTCTCTCTCTCTCTCTCTCTCTTCCCGCATTAACCGTTTCTCTCATTAATACCGCCATTTAAATTTTTCTACTAAAAATTACTCTAATAATTTACAATAATAATTAAATCTCATTAATTATTAATGATCAGGAAAGGATAATTTTTCAATTCTAGCGTAATTATCGAGGTTTAATTATTATTATAAATTATTAGAGTAATTTTTAGTAGAGAATTTGGATTAAAAAATAAGAGAAAAGTTTGTCTAGCGGCTCGATTCATTACGCGAGTCAGCGTATGAAATACTATATACGTTCTTTACGTGACACTAAATATGTCAATCGGTTCTTTCATCGAAGGAATGATGAAAGGAAAAATTTATGTCTGTAGTAAATGGTTACTGATTGATTAGCGAACAGAAAAAAAGAAACATTACAACTCTTCCTAGTACAGGAAAACGATGCGATAATGGAAATAATTCTATACGTACGCTGTTTCTAATGGATGGAGCCGTTTTCTGACTGGATCCATAGGTAAGCAGCAGTATGCGTGCCACTCTCTCTTCCTCGTCTGTTCCACCAATCAAAACCGTTTTGATTTCAAATTTCTGTATTATTAACAAATGTTAATCATATTTACGCTTAGAGATGTTTAAATATGAATCTACAATTAAAAATATAAAAAAAAAATGGCTGACTTAAAGGAGAGACATTGTTATCCTTTGTTAGTTTATGTACAGTCAAGGTGAAAAATTTTAGCTGAATATTAACAAATATTCGATTGGATAGAGAGCGAAATACACCAAGAATGCTCCAATTAAATTCGTCTTATCATTTAAATTATTAAAAATTTTATACGCGTCACTTTTACGTCAGATATGAGGAATTTAAACTAGTTTTTCTAATTTTAATTATATTAATGAAAACAAAATTTAACAAAGAAACGAAACTTCATTTGTTTATTCGGATATTTGTTATTGAAATAAAATATTTATTTATTTTTTTCATTGAATTAATAACTTAGCAATATACGTTTCAATAGTAAATACTGTACAGCATCGGTTTAAAAAAAAATGATTACTGTTAAATTGAGCAAATAAATTGCATTTTATTGTTATAAATATCATTATGAATTCAGAACAGAGTCTGTGTACAACTACTTCCAGAAAGAAGGCGCGAATGTGATTCTAATGTATATTAAAAAATCTTTTTTTTACTGATTTACTTCTGTTTCAGAGTACTGTATACATCATGTTTACTATATCAGTAAAACATGGTCTACTATGGGCGTTTAGAAGACTCCAATAACTCACTTCACCGGAAAGACTTAGCACGCTGCTTGTCGCGCTTGGTAAAGCAGAAAGAAAAAAAACTTTAAACGGTACCTATGTAAACAAACTAAGGGCAGAAATTTATAAAATTTTGTATAAAATTTTCGATAATACCTGTAGTTATCGAAATCTTAATAATTTTAATTAATAAATGGATAATTACATAAAAACCATAATTTGTGAGATTGAGAATTAGTGTAAAAAGTGTGCCTGTGCAAATTTATTAACTTATGTAAGAAATTTATATTAATTAAGTACACAAACGAAAGACAGAACTTGTACAACCATCTTGGAATATTGTGTTTTAATTCTGAATCTCATCTTCCATATTTTTGAGAGGGATCCAGATCCAACATGACCCATACTCTCCCATCTTTCACCTAGTCCTTCCTTGACCCTTACTATATTATACAAGTGCATTTAGTCTATATGTTCTTCGTTGTTAACCCTTTAAAGCTAGCCAATCATCATCGAGTACACAAAGCGTCAGACGTTTTCAAGACGCGTCGCATTGCGTTGCTCGTCTTCTTACTAACCCAGTAGTAAATAGGAGAGCGACGCAATGCGACACGTATTAGTATCGCGACGCGTCGTGACGCTTTGTGTACTCGAAGGAGATTAGCTAGTTTTAAAGGGTTAATCAATCAGCAACCATTCACTACAGACATAAAGTTTTCCTCACATCATTCCTTTCAGTCACAAATTAAAATTTTTTTAAACTGAGCATAAACCGAATTTTATTTTGATGTTTAAAATAAATCCTTAAAGATCGCATAGACATACTACTAGGCGAGATTCATTAATAAATAAAATATCTACTTCAATAACGAAGTTTTGAAAAAAATATTCAATTGCTAAATTAATTTTTAATATTTATCACTCTTATAAAATTATTTTGCATAATATATTTCTTCTACATTTACAGAAATAATCAGTCTACATTGACAATCCGTTTGAAAAACGATTATAGAATACAAAATAGTATCGAATAATGAATAATTAAGTGATCAGCAACCTTTCGGCCTACGCCATCACATAATAAAATCAAATGTTATACAGTGTTATTTTTTTTATAAATATTTGAATCAATGAAACGACATTATGCAATATAAAATGGCATTGAATATAATCGTTTCATTAATTTTTTCCTTGTTAATTTTTAAATTATGTTACCTGTAACAAAACACGTCCACGCTTCTTACTTGGAAAAATTAGAACGAAGGCAGTGGAAGTGAAGAAAGATCATGTTAATCAGGAGATTTTTAAAGTCATACTGTTCAGAAATACCAATTTTTAGTATTTAATAGTTTAATCTAACATTATATAAATTGTTACATAGTTTGCTACATATTTCTACTATTTTTTAAGTATTTTTCTGTTCTGTTTGACCTATATTATGTTTATGTTTTAAGCAGTTACAGTTTTAATAAATATTTAAAAAAAGTCGCATGCTTTCGCTGATTATTAATTAGGGGATTTCGCTAATTATTTACATACAACATAATTTGATATTTAAAAAATTAAGTTTAATCTATTCAAAATGATGATAAGATAATGGTGGTCGCCATTTTTTTAAATATTTTTCCCTTTTTTGTCGACATAGAATGTTGTACCGTGGGTGGCATCCGAGAGAAACCTTTCTATATTTACTTTCGGGTCCACCCGAAAGAAAAATTTTTATGGAATTAATTGAAATTGAGCTAAATTTCTGAAGACAGATTTTTTTTTTACTTTCAGTTAAAAATTTATTAAGTTTAGCCACGTTCTAGACAATTTATTTCACTTTATATTGATCCTGCTGTTCTATTGTCTAGCCACTATCCGTTGCCAACTGACTTTATCATTGTTCATCAAAAATTCTCCTGTCCGGTCGAGTTGGCAGTCGCTTTGGACGATTCTTTCACTGGCGCCATCTAATGAGCACTATATTAGAATTAAATCAAATTATTTTTTGTATTTTTTCTTAAAATTAATTTTTCTCTAAAAATACTCTAGAATTAACAAATTATTCAATATATACTATAAATCCTCTTTAATTTATTTTAAACAAAATGGGATTATGTGCTTTTTGATAGAAATTAAATTTTAATTATTTTGTTAATATGCATTGCTTTTATTATATGATGAATATAACAATAACATATACAGTCAAGTTTTTTCTTAATTATTTTATTATTAAAATAAACAACAATATCTATATTTAAATAAAAACAGATTTATATCTACATATTTTTAATTTTTGGTATGTGAATCTTTGTATTCAGTTATTTAAAATTATATTGTATTTTATTCTTTTTCAAACATAAAAATCAAGAAATATTTGCTCATAATTCATTAAAAATTGTCTTTTAAAGTTGTATACGATTGAAAGCGATGATACATATATATTATACACTACTGGAAAAAGAGAAATCTATATAAATAGATAACAAATGCACAGTCTTTATTAATGTAGATTTATGACTAGAATATCTAATAATATAATATAATATAATATTAATTAATAGCAATATTTATATTACGATATAATGCAATACTCGTGTATAAGCCAATTCTCTACTTCAGAGTTTGAAAATCGGTAAAAATAGAAAATCCGTGTATAAGCCGACCACCAACTTTCAATTGTTAGAATAATATAATATTCATTGATATAAATCGATAATTTCTTTTATAATTTTAATAATTTTCCAAATCATGTTCACTGTTGGAATAAAGGCGACACGAAGAAAACACTAGATGGAAAACAGGACGCGATCATGTCGCGTCGCATCGCATCCAATCGCGTTTCTCTATAATACGATTTTATTGAAGTGTTTATTCGATAAAAAAATATCAAAGAAATGCTACGAATTTTAATTTCATTTCCGAATCTCAATAAATATATAATTAGCAAAAAGTTCAAACAATAAAAAATCAAAATCAAAACACGCAAGTGAACTTTCGCTGTAAGGAAAGTTCAGTTGCTTTAACGGGAGTGGAAGGCTAACAAGAACACGCGATCAGGTGAAGCGCAAATTAGGTGTCCGAAATTAGCTGCAAAATAATCATCCTGTATTATCTAAATGATCAAAACTATCTGAAATGCACTAATTGTCGATCAGAAACATCGAAAATCGCTATATTTCCATTTAATATTAATTGATGATACGTGCATTGGCGGAAGCTGTTTACTCATTAAAAAAATCGATCTATATTCTCGATTCTATTTGTAAAAATACCCTATAAATTAATATTTTCGAATTTATTTAAATATAAACATTTCATATATCCACATATTTTTAATAATATAATTGCGAAGACATAAGCATTTTAAAAAATAACTATGGCACATCCAGCCGCTACCATAGGCTGCGCTACTAACGCAAAGAGACACAACACGACCATTTTATATATATTTTCGATAGTATTTGTACAGTATTCAATATTTAAATACTTACAAAAATATTAATATATGTATAACTATATATATCCACATATTTTTAATAAACATAAATCGAAAAAAATCAATAAGATGATCTTTGCTAGAAATAAATATGTAAATAGTTGGAGCATCGCACGGCTGGCGCGAAGGTGCGACGGAAACACAGCGTAACTGAGCTAGCAAATTTTACGATCTTGTAAAAAATTTTTACATTTTTGTCTATACAGTGTAAAAGTCTACCTTTTATCTTCAAAAAGTTTTTAAAAATATTTTTCGATTTATACACAGGTAATAATGTTAAATCTGCAAAGAAAGGGACCGAAGATTTTTATCTTCAAAAAAATTTTTTAAAATATTTTTCGATTTATACACAGGTAATAATGTTAAATCTGCAAAGAAAGGGACCGAAGGATCATCGATAATAATTAATAAATTATAAAAGCAAAATAATATATTATTATTATTAGTGATTCTTCGATTAATGATGCCATCATTTAATCACTTATCTTCCATACGATCCCATTGTTTCTATTGACAATAACGAAATATTATAGTACATAAAAAAATTTTCGATTAGCAAAATGTTAACATATCATGTACCAATTTGATCCCACCAATTTTGATTAATCGAAACATTTAAATAACTGTTTCATAAACTTTGTAGATCACATTTTTAAGGAAATAAAAACTTGTGGATCCACAATATCGAATTATTTTTTCCGCGCTTATAAACAAATCTATATTTATAATCAGTTTATAAACATATTTATATGGAAAAATGTAGATTAAATTATAATCTAGTCTATATTTTTCTACCTAATTATGTTTGATAATTTTTTTTTATTTAATAGATATTATAAAATTTAAAATCTAAATGATTTTTCTTTTGTATGGAGAAAGGTCACGGACCACACTTTTAGAAACATTAGTTTAAGTAAAAAAAATTTAGAAGAACAACTCATGCCATCATGAGGGTTTAGAACTAAGTTGGTTTGTTTTTCATTTTTTAAGCCAACTTCTTTATAGAATTAAGAAAATAATTGTTTTAGGCTCATTATTTTATCTATGTTTCTACCGATATTAATGATTTTAAATTATTTTCGTAACATTTATTTAATAAAACTGCGTATTTAAATAACATGAATTCGATTTTTGGAACGAAAAATATCAATTATCGATCGCTTTTCAAACTTTTTTGCAATTAACTTTAAACGTTTAACACGTATTTCCTGTATTCGATTAATCGATGTTTATGCGGAATCAATCAATATTATTAACAGAAAGATTATTTTATACTGAAGTAGTATCAGTAATAGTATAATCTATTCAAAAAGATCAAAATATGAACTGAATGTAGATTATATACGGAGATCAAAAACCATAATAAATTAAGTAGACTACAGTAAATGCTTTGTAGATTGCTGCTGACTGTATTGATAATACCATCGATATGGATGATCCATTGTATGGATCTCTCATCACAAAAATAAATAACCATTCTATTATTTGTTTATACGAATATATATAATGTACAAAAATAGACGTAATTATAACTCACAAATAAAAAATGAAAAATGCAATTTTATTTCTTCCTTTTTGGAATTTGTACAAAGATATTTTAATCATATACATAATTTTAATAATTAAAAATTTGCATAAGAATATTCTAAAAATATATATAATTAATATTAGCATAATAATTACAATACAGTACAATATTTGAATAATTTAAATTAATTAATCAGTTCAATATACAGGGTGAAGAAAAACTTCGTCGTAAAATCGTGTGTACTGACTGATAGGGAACCTCGAAACAAGTCGAAAATGTCAATAACATATAGTCTAAATGACACCGTTTTTGAATTATAACCTTTTAAAGCTAGCCAATCATCATCGAGTACACAAAGCGTCATGACGCATCGCATTGTCAATATGCGTCGCTCTCCTACTTACTATCGGGTAGTAAAAAAGCGAGCGACGCAATGCGACGCGTCTTGGCAATGAGACGCGTCGCTTTGTGTACTCGATGGTGATTAGCTAGCTTTAAAGGGTTATAATTAAAAACGGTGCCATTTAGACCTTACTTTCATTGACATTTTCGACTGTTTGAGGTCCCCTATCACATTACCGGGTAGTAAAAAAGCGAGCGACTCAATGCGACGCGTCTTGGCAATGAGACGCGTCGCTTTGTATACTCGATGGTGATTAGCTAGCTTTAAAGGGTTATAATTAAAAACGATGCCATTTAGACCTTACTTTCATTGACATTTTCGACTGTTTGAGGTCCCCTATCACATACAAATTTTACGACGAAGTTTTTCTTCACCCTGTACAGGTACTCCTCACTTAACGACAGGGTTTCGTTCTCACGACTCGGTCGTAGAACGAATTGGTCGGTAAGCGAAAAACTTGTTCCTATATTAAAATATTTGGAACAAATTTCAAAATTAAAAATTTATATCTTAATTACGCACAAAGTACAGTAATTTTTCTTTAGTTTTTTGGAACTACGAATGCGGGGAAATTACAAACAAAAGTCGAAGCGATGCGTATGAGCAAGCAAAAACCAAATATTCTGTTAAAAAATAGTCTTAAGCTCCGACGTAAGTTCGAGCAGTCGTTAAACAGATAGGTCGTTAAGTGAGGAGTACCTGTATATAAACTTGTGTGTATATAAGAGTATAATTTTATAAGTGTATAGTACTATACCAAAGAAATAAAAATAATTTATATATTATTTGTAACAATATTAGAGAAAGTCAAATTGTACATTATCCAGATTGGATAATATAGAATTCGATTATTTTCAGAAGTAAATTATGCAAGCAAAAATTTTATTGTTATAATTCTTGATGCTTCCAATTGTAATTGTCATCTAACTTTTAATTGTGTGATTGAACTTTAATTTCCCACAAAAAAAAAGATATAAAAAGACAAAAACTTAAAATTTCATGCAAGATGTTTGTTGTTCAATGACAATTGTTACAAATAGCAGCTGAAGCAAATGTATTGTTTCTCAATATGTAGTAATTTCTACAGTTTACTTGACTATACGATCATGAAAAAAATGAAAAAGAGATAAATAGCTTGTAATTCTTTTTCTTTTTATCTGTTTATAAACTATTGATGCGTGATCCAAATTCATTTAAATATCATTGCTCTTATTCGAACATGTCATGTTAGTGCAACAGAATCCAAATTTTATTTAGGAACGCTCTCTTTCTTATAATTCCCCTTTTTTTCATAAAATAATCCACGTAAATATTTATTAGCACATATGAAACCTATGACAATCTGTAAAGAATCATTTTTGTAAACATTCATTAATTTTCGTCACTTTTTTCATACTTCTGAAAATTTCGATACGCGCTCCTATACTTTGGATAATATTGTTTTAATGGGTAAACAATTCTATCATCTATAGGACATGACATGTTTTTATAGTTTTGTTATACCAGTAATATATTTTCTTTTATTATACTGTACATTTATTCATTATGTTTTAAAAAAACTTAAGATTCTTTTGTCATTTATGCTATGTAATTCAGGAAGAAAATTATTATATTATTTTAAAGTGAAAATTACAAGATATATATATGTGTGTGTGTGTGTGTGTGTGACTCAGCACGTCATTCTCCAATGCATGGAGTTACGCGATCACGAATAAGTTATGAACTTTTAAAGTTATTATATTATATTATTTATTAACAAATTTATGTTTCTGTTTAACAATAGTTATAACTTATTAATATTTTAATCTGATAATTTGTTAAAATTTAAAAAATTTTTTAAATTGTAAATTCCCTTTACGTATGTAATAACGTAATTATTAGAACAGTGAATATAAATGTATTCGAATTAGAAATTTTAAATGATAAAAAGCTGAAGAGGATCTGTAATAGATCGAAAACATTCCTTTTTCTTAGAATAAATGAATTACTGCTTATAGTGCTTGTATATAAACCAATTTTTCAGCTACATTTAATAGAAAGAAACTATGCGAAATTTTTAAGTTGCTAAAAAAAACATGAATTGGAAAGAGGACAAGTATATGATGTTGTAAGTAGATAATTTGAGACAGGCAATGTTTGTGATAAAAAAAGATTCGGTAGATCGAGAACGAAAAGAATTCCAAAGGCCATTTGCTCTACGTGCACGAATTCGACGGAATTCTTATAGCAATCAAGCAATATTGGCTTTGCAAATGAGTATGTCAAGGTCAACAATTCGAAGGGCTCTAAAATAATATCTTAAACTTTACACTTTAAAGCGAGGGACATACCATTTTTTTAAGTATTCAGCAAAAGAAGAGTCGAGTCAAGAGAAGTCCGGCATTATTGAAGCGGTACCGTGGTGACTGCTACAAAAACATTCTTTTCACTGATGAGAAAATTTTCATTGTTGAGCAAAAGTTTAATAAACAACAGGGGGCGGACGTTAACTTTGGGCCCTTGGACTAACATTGTTTGGGGACCAACCCAATTAACCCAAATTAATCTAACAGTGAGAGCTACACTAGCTACAGTAAGCTAACACGCTTTAGAGAAGCTAGACTTGCCCTAACATTCCGACATTGCCACATTATTTGCATAATTGACTAATGACAATTTAGTCAGAAAACCACTCTCCGGTAACTATCATGAGGTAACTACGAACATGAAAAGAAAATGGCGTATCATGACGTCATAAAAAACAGGAAAAATTTAAAACTTCAATAGAATACAATGTTAACGGCGAGAATGATGACAACGCTAATTATGAGTATTAATATACATTAAAAAGAAATTATCGTTTTGTATATCATCTTTCGTTTTGGGTAGGATGGCGCTTATATATCTGATGATGATTTTGCCTCGATCACGTGGTATAGTTTCCCATTTGTGTGTAACTAATCTGTCTATGACGATACGCTCCGTGTGCAAAGGGCCATAAGTAATTTAAAAAATTGTACATGCGCACCAGATAGCACTGCCGCTTAACTAATGAATTTAAAATCAATGAAAAAATTTAAAATCAATTTTGTGTTTATCTATTATAATGTCGAACCTAATATAAAAAAATTGTTAAATCAATGACAACACATCCTATTAAAAATTCTTTGTTTAATTTTGATTACATTTCTTTATGATATGATATATAAATTTCGTGTTTTGTTTTGGTGGCCTTCCTATAAGTTACGATGAATCCATGCGGCCCTTGATGTTAACAAGTCTGTGCATCCCTGACTTTAGAGCAGCATTCTCAACTTGCGGCCCGGCAAGCTTTTTCGTGCGGCTCGAAACGCAGTCATGAATTTAATGAAAGCTCGGAATTCTTTTCCCTCATGCAAAAAATAAAATAAAAATTCTATTATTAAATTTTTTTTAAAATCTTGAAAAATTAGAATTTTCCTAATTTGCTAGGTCCTTCCTGATGTATTACTTGCGTTTTTCCTCTATCAAAGCTTTAATTCTCTAAAATGAAAATTAAAAAAATATATATTTATGTAGATGTAGTTATTCAAAATTTACTTAAAAAATAAATATTATTTTAAAAATCTTGCATTTTTTGGTTTCTGATTTGAATCCTTATTTGCAGAGGAGGATCGTTAACTTTGGGGGCCCTGGGCTAACACTGTTTGGGGGGCAGGATTCGAGATTACCTGCCACGAGTTTTCGCGGCGCTGCGCTTATATACACCATCCAAGTACAATTATGTGGCGACGCATTGGACAGTTATGCGGCGCCACGATATGCGCTACTGATAGATTGTGAAAACTCGCAGCAGGTAATCTCGAATCCTGCCCGAAAGAAAAAATTTGTGTACAGTAATTTATTTTTTCTTAAATTTGACGGCGAAGGGGCCCTTTGATTGAACGGGGCCCTGCGCTGCAGCCCATAAAGACCATGCCTAAATCCGCCCCTAATACCAATCTCCCATTCCGTGTTGCCACATTATTGGCATAATTGACATATGACAACGTATATTTTGATTTTATCGACTACCGACAGAGCCGTATTTATTATTTACTGTCATTTAAAACATTGATATTTTATTCAGATCCAATAGTGTTGCAAACCAACGATTTAAACTTTATCTAGATGCGAAAAATTTTGTATAATTTATTTTTTCTTAAGTTTTAATTTAAATTCTTTTTATTTTTATTTATTTATTTTTTGACGGCGAAGGGGCCCTTTGATTGAACGGGGCCCTGGGCTGCAGCCCATAAAGACCATGCCTAAATCCGCCCCTGCTTATTTGTTAACATGAACTTCATAACAGAGAAAAAGCACTTATTTAAATTATAAAATAAATATCTACATATATTTAACAATATAGAGAATTATTATAAAATGGCTTTTTTTATATAATATAAAAGTATAAAATTTCCTTAAAATAATTCAATTTTTTTATAAACAATTTTACTGGAAAGCAGTTGGTGAATATTGTTTACATTGTTTATAAGAACATGATTAAGTGTGTGATACAATATTTTAGTTTTTAATTTTTTAATAATTTTAAATAAGTAATTATATTGTTGTTATCGCGATTTCTTTACTTAATCAATATCTAGCATTATAAAACGGAAAAGTATTAGACCACATTGATATTAATGGTGATACTGAACTAGATTGTGACTATTGAAACTAATGATTATATATAGTGCATGGTTTCTACTTTAACCTATAATGATGTGCAACCTTAGAAAATATATAATTATTTCTATTTTCTTGGATCATTCCTCATATATCATCACTTACAGCATTTTTCAGTGGAACAAATAAGCTTACTATACTTAGTGATGATATATGACTTATATATGCCAACTTTTTTTTATGATGGTTACAAATACACGGTAATTTACTGATTTCTTAAATTGCTTAGTCTATATTTTAGTCCATCATTACAAATAGTCTCGGTCATTATCGACAATCTTCCTCTTCACCTTCCTTATAACTCAGGCGTGACGAAATGCCCAAGTTACGAGGAAGGTGACGTATTCTCGATTTTACGTGACGCGCCTAACTCCTTTTGATTGTTTTTTTAAATCATTAACAATAAAGAATGTTTCCGCAGGAAAATTGATTCCGGACTCTTCTTTACCAGGAAAAAAAATACCTTCTTTATATAGCAACTCTGTCGGAAATTAAGTCGGAAGAGAGACGTTTTAGATAAATTGAATTCTAGAAATCAGTTTAAATGAAAAATCTTTAGATATTGCTTTTTCGTTTACAATTCTTTTATATTCGGACAATTTATTACTAATAAAGATTCTAAGTATTGTTTTGATTATTTCTTGAAAATCCTGGTTATATAATACGGTACATAACTATGTTACATCACGATATTTTGAATCAAATTTGTACAATTTTTTCACAATGCATTGTTAACTAAAGTTATTTTTTCCTCTTTATTGTGCATTTGCATTTTTTAATTTTCCCTATGAGTTTTTTCAAGTGGATAGTTCAGAAATTAAAATGCTGTTTATTTATTATTCATTTAAATTATTACATTTCTTAAATATTCAAAGTAACATATAGAAATTTTGTATTATGATGTCATCGTGATATCAGCATAATAAAGCAATCACTTGCTATAATCCAAGATCAACATCTCCAGATTCTTTTCAGGAAATCCCAATTTGGATTTTGATCCTCATCCTCCATCACTTTGACTGAATTCATCTTTAGTCTGGCCAGCCCATAATTATAAATATTAAAACTTGCAATGGTAGATAGTTTTATAAAATAATTATAAAATTTAATATCTTGTTTTCTGTCTTGCTAATATTTGCAATAGTAACGATACTTTCGCTTATATCATATAAAATCTAAATAAAAAATAATTAACTAATTAATTAATGTGATTATTTAAAAACAAATAATATATTGATCATAATATTTAAATGTAATGTTTAGCCGTTAAAATGTTAAAATATTATTATGCATACATGGAATTAAAAAAAATCACTCGTAAAATATAAATATATAAATATAATTATTTATTTCAGCTGTATAATTGGAAATAAAGATCATGCATACAATAATTGGATTTTAATTGTGCTTGCTCCAAAAGTGGCGCACTAAACCTTAGAGAAAAATTAAAAAAAAAATTCTTATACAGTTCAGTTATAATATACATAGATATAAATCTGAAATGCTTGTGCACCTGGTGTTCACTTATAATGGAAGAACGGCTGAATGGATTTTTATGAAACAACTTTTGTTTATTAGGGGTTTTACGCAGGAAGGTTTAAAACAGGTTTCAATTATTAGAAGTTAATTTTATTTATTGTAATTGGCGTAAATTACTTGATATAAAATCCAAGATGGAAGATTAACGCTATTTGAGCAACCTCATTGAGTTACAGTGACCACGTGACATGCTAACTGGCTGATATCATCCGATTACTATGATCGTGTCTTTGGTAACTGAGCAGTATTTTTGGATCATATTGGACATGTGATTGTTGCAGGGGATCCCAATGAGACTGCTCAGTTATTAAATTAATGGCGGATATCGAGTACTGTGCTGTATATTATTTCGTTAAACTATTGAACTTCAGATTTCATATTAAAAGGTTTTTTAAAGTTTTTTTTAATCTCTGAATTTCTATAGATTATAGCTTACCTTACCTTATTTAGCCGCAATATGTTTAAGTTAAACTTTGATTAGGCTTAGTGACTACGTAATGGAGTGCAATTAGAGATATCTAATCTATACAGGGTGTTTTCTAGCACCGTACCACCCTTTTTTTCGGAAACGCGATGAGATAGGAAGTAGGGGAAAAATTTTGATTACCAAAGTATATCTGAAGAATCGAATGGGCATGATAAAAATTTTGTGAGTCCATCGGAAGTAGGGACACAAGGGATAACTATGAAATCTGCAATGGAAACCAATGCCGATTTTGTCCATCGGAAGTAAGGACACAAGGGATAACTATGAAATCTGCAATGGAAACCAATGCCGATTTTGGCATAATTGGGAGAACTGTGAAAACAACTTTTGTTTTGAAAGTTTTTAATATCACTTACGGATTGTGAGGAATTCACGAAAAAAAAGATGCCGCCGCATATACCACCGATTGGGCTATTCAAACAGTAAGAAGAATAAAAATCAGACAGAGGGCATCTGTGTACATATACATACATTATTGAAGCAGCAAAGAGCAGTATTATACAGATTTAAGGCATATTCTGGTACTCGGTAGTAGCACTCAAACCGCTGGTGTGACAAGTCTTTCGCCATCACAGTTCAGCATGGAGCCATACTCAAGAAGAAGGGTTTTAGATTTAAGGCATATTCTGGTACTCGGTAATAGCACTCAAACCGCAGGTGTGACAAGTCTTTCGCCATCACAGTTCAGCATGGAGCCGTACTCAAGAAGAAGGGTTTCTAGACTTGTTTCAGCCCTTTTGAGCGCCATGAATGTACACAGATGCCCGCTGTCAGATTCTTCCTTTTATTATTCCTTGAATAGCCAAATCGGCGGTACAGGCGGCCGAATGGCCTAGTGGTAACGCTGTCGGTGTGCCACGCAGGAGGACCCTGGTTCTCGTCCCGGGTCTGGTCCCGGATTTTTTCGGGGTACTGGGCCCGGCCCGGTGATCCTCGTCCTTCACCATTCGGTCCCTCTCTACGGGTGTGGATGCGGCCCATGGTTGGATCTGGTCCCGTCTCCTTAGTAATCTCCCTGATTAGAAAGTGGCGTAAAATATGCAAAAAAATTCGGCGGTACATGCGGCGGCATCTTATTTTTGATATCTCACAATCCGTAAGTGATATTAAAAAACTTTCAAAACAAAAGCTATCTGTATTTTCAGGCAGCATCTTTTTTGTGATATCTCACAATCCGTAGGTGATATTAAAAAACTTTTAAAACAAAAGTTGTTTGTTTTTCACAGTTCTAGCCACAATTAGTTTTCAAAACAAAAGTTGTTTGTTTTTCACAATTCTATCCAATTATGCCAAAAAATATTAAAAAACTTTCAAACAAAAGTTGTTTGTTTTTCACAGTTCTATCCAATTATGCCAAAATCGGCATTGGTTTCCATTGGAGATTTCATAGTTGATCCCTTGTGACTCTCCGATGGATAGTTTCCATTGGAGATTTCATCGTTGATCCCTTGCCTCTCTACTTCCGATGGGCCCACAAAATTTTTATCATGCCCATCCAATTATAGTTGACTCCTTGTGTCCCTACTTCCGATGGGCCCACAAAATTTTTATGTTTTGACCTTTTGTGCCCCTACTTCCGATGGACCCACAAAATTTTTATCATGCTCATTCGATTCTTCAGATTTTGACCTTTTGTGCCCCTACTTCCGATGGACCCACAAAATTCTTATCATGCTCATTCGATTCTTCAGATATACTTTGGTAATCAAAATTTTTCCCCTACTTCTTATCTCATCGCGTTTCCGAGAAAAAAGGGTAGTACGGGTGCTAGAAAACACCCTGTATATATGTATATATAAATATAACTATTAAATATATCCTTTGGGGGCCCTTACGGGTGCTAGAAAACACCCTGTATATATGTATATATAAATATAACTATTAAATATATCCATATTATCATATTTTAAAAGAGTTGTATACGTTTATATGGTGCATCTTAACTAAAAAAGGAAAAAATTGCCGCATGAACTATAAAAGATTGGCCACCCCTGATCTAATTCATCTAATATTGAGCTTACGATTATTGTTTTTAGGAAAAATAATCAAGTGATAGAAAAATATTCCACAATTGAAAGTTCACTTCCTACATTTACCAGTATATTCTGGTTTTTCGCTGCACAGGATTTTTGGTCGCTTGATACTCATCAAATAATTTACAGTACCGGTATATATTTTGCATACTGCTCAGTATCTTTTTTTTCCTTTTCTTTTCCTTATTACATTCATCGATTTTAAATCAGAGGCTATTAAACGGCGTGGATTTCAACCCATACACATAATAAATAGGATCAGGATTCAACAAAGCCATATCTTGCCACACCTCAAAAATCCGAAATAGATCCCGATCCTTCAGATGGCAAGCCAAAATGCTTTATTATGTAGCCATCAGATTATTGTTCAGTATCATAAAAATTCATATATGATATATTTGTTTCTTCTGTAGTATTCACTCTTTATAAGTTAAAGATTAGAAGATTCTATACATTAAAAAATTTATTTTTCCATGTCACTGATGCATTCTTAAGGTCTGCGTAGAATATGAGAATAGGCTTATAATGGGTACAATATATCAAAATTAATTTGAAAAAAATTCCATATTTCTTGATGCCGTCTGATTTGCCCCACTCAATGAGTTTGGGGCAAATCAGACGGCAAGGCATATTAAAATCCATCATAATATTGGTTCTATCCCTGATAGTTTGATCAAGCAGGCTAACAGCATTCTCCAAAAAAGAATCCATTATAATATTGGTTCTATCCCTGATAGTTTGATCAAGCAGGCTAACAGCATTCTCCAAAAAAAAAATGTATTGAGTAGGACTCAGAATTCGATCCTTCAGATAGAAAATTATTGATCTTCAATGTAGCGGCTCAGCCAACTGTCAAGATCTTTTGAGCAAATTATCTACAAGATTCAATTTTTATTTTATTAAATAACATTAAAGTCACTAGAGGGCGCTAAGGTTAAAGTAAAATGGTAATATGTTACCATTTTTTTTAAAGGAGAAAATGGGTTAAACTTTTTGTTTGAGAGAAGTTCAAATTAAAAATTTTTCACGGATCGGTAGAAGAAAAAAAATTAATAAATTATTTATTTATAGATAAAAATATCATATGCATTACATTTAATTTGTTACATTACTACAAGGTTTTTAATAATGCAGATTGAAAACTGAGGTCCACATCCGTTCCAGGGTCAGACTTTGGCCTTGTCTGGTCTACAGTTTATGATTTTAATCAGTTGAAATGAATAGACCGAGAGGAAAAAAAATCCTAAGAGAGACTATTAATCCAAGAGTGAATTGTTGTATTCTATTGTATGATAAGATGACACCATATTATAATTAAAGTTATTATTATGAGTAATTATGTATCACTGAAATTGAGATTTACAGCACTAACGATATATGATAAAAAATTTTTTTAACATAAATAATAATTTATAGGTTTGCTTAACTGGATGTTGTTAACTTGAGCAATCTAAAGATTAAAAAATCCTTTTTAAAGCTCATAATTACTTGCCATTAACGTTGAAACTTTAGGAATCCTGGCATTAATAATTGAATAAATTTTAAAAAATTTGAAATTTTAAGAGTTGGTATTCACATATGTATATCGTATATTTCATTGTAGACTACAATGAAACATATGAAATACACATACAGGTATGTTAATTATACTTCACTGCAGGTTACAGTGAATTATAAATGCCTACACTTTGTATAAATTATTTTTCCGCATATTCTCCATACTTGTTTAAACATTTGTTCCAACAATATACCAAGATACCAATTCCAGCATTGACGATGTCAGTATCAAGCACCCAAAACCATGATATGATGACTTGTTGAACTTCCTCATCAGTTATGAATCATCTGCTACCCAAGTGCCTCTTCAATAGTCCAAAGAGATAAAAATCACTAGGTGCCAAATCGTGCTGTAAGGAGGATTGTGTAGTACTTTCATTAGTAGCATCATAACAAGTCATGTCTATTATAGGCTGAGCCCACGCCTATTTCTATGATATAACAGTAGCACCATATATCTCAACAATTTGGTGATGAATTTCAGTTGGTAAAATGTGCCCTTTAGATGCAGAAATCTGATCACACTAAGCACTTTGATGTTTGACCATGTTTCTGTAAGCACCACCATCTTACAACTGATGTTGGAAGAATATGACTGAAATGAGGCACCATCTAATGACCATGTAGAAAAGCGGTCCGGGCCCGGCTCGTCGATCCCCGTCCTCCACAATCCGGCTGACCCCTCCGCAGGGGTCAGTGATGTGTCCTTTAGATACAGAAATCTGATTACACTACATACTTTAATGTTTGACCATGTTTCTGTAAGCACCACCATCTTACAACTGATGTTTGTGTGGCGTCAAAAAAAAGAATCCCTCAGAGCCAAATTTTCGAATTTCGATATTTTTTTTTTTAATAAAAATATAAGAAAAAAAAATCCAAAAATATTACAACAAATAATAATAAAAAATTTCCGTGAAATTCTGTGTGAAAATTGTTAATTTTTTAAAATTATTCAATAATTTTAACATCAATTTTTTTAAAATTATTGAAAAATTTAAACAAAATTTGTGTTATTTCACTATTAAAAAATGAATATTTTTTATTTTGATCTTATAAACAGCATAAATTTGTCTATAAATAACCATTAAGGCCAGAAATGAAACTTCATCAGAAGCTTCATGTGAAAAATGACGCTTCTGATGAAGTTTCATTTCTGGCCACCCCTGCTCTAAACAGGTGAAGATTGCCCATCCCTGCTGTTTCAGGATTTCAAAAAGCATCAGTCTTTAATCGAAATTGCTTGTCTTCTGCTTCAAAATTATTAACAGATAAATTTTATTATATAATACTGTAACATAATAAATTTTTGTCAGCATCATCTTAAATGCCAAAAAAAAAAAAAAAACATAATTAATGTATTAATTGCTTTAATTGCATAAATTATAAATATGGCTTAGGAGAAGTGGTCAAAATTTAATACTGTTGTTACATTTTCGCATTCCAAAATCCAACTTTATGGCCCACTTCCAGGTTCCTGCATAAAACAAATATCCACATACTGCTAATAAAGCAATGATTATGATGTAAACTTGTTGATGTAAATGTCCAACACTTTGCAGCTACAATAACAATAAATTGTTTTTGTACAAAATTAAAAGCATAATTCTGAACACAATATAAATACAAAAAGCAAATCAAGATGAGGTTTACTTATGTTTGATGGTGCTAAATATCATATTGATTCACTTAATGTGATTCAAAGTATACAACATTTCTTATTTTACTTTTTACCATCTGTAAGCAAGGCTGTATTTATGCATATTGTGGGTCTGCAAACTGTAACATTTAATTAAGGACCTTCAAATGCATTTAAATTTCTTTTTAGTGAAGCGTGAAGCATCTTGTAATATGAAGTTCTAAATCCACGGTGGTCAAATTGCGGCTCTTTGATACTTTCAATGTATGTTCCAAAGCATGAAAGACAATACTTAATATGGAGCAAATATCTAGTTAATTTAAAAAAATAATAATAAACAGTTATGCTCGCAATTCGACATTAATCCGTCGCTGAAGTAATGTCGAATTGCGGGACAATATTTCCCATATAAGACTATGTAATAATATACAGTGATGCCTCGCAATTCGACATTAATCCGTCGCCGAAGTAATGTCGAATTGCGGGACAATATTTCCCACATAAGACTATGTAAAATAGATTAATTCGTTATCGCTCCCATCCCACTCCCCTAACGAGTGAGGTAAGAGAGATATAATAAAGTAAATAATATATAGTGTATGTGTTTTACTATTGTATAACACACTAAATTACAAAATACACTATTCACACATAATTTATTAGCCCTTAGATGTTGGAATGAAGTCTTCCAGCAGACTACACAATTTATTATTGGATGTTGGAATGAAGTCTTCCAGCAGACACCCAACTATTTTATACACAACACAATTTATTAGCCCTTGGATGTTAGAATGAAGTCTTCCAGCAGACGCCCTAGCACCCATAATCTTCTCTCTCTATTGCAAAACATTGCCACAGTTGTCTATTTATTAGCCCTTGGATGTTGGAATGAAGTCTTCCAGCAGACATCCTAACCCATAATCTTCTGTCTCTGTTGCAAAACGTTGCTACAGTTGTCCTAGGATCTTCTGTGTTGCAAAACGTTACTACAGTTGTCCTAAAAACGCCATACTCCATGGATGTTGGAATGAAGTCTTCCAGCAGACACCCTAGCACCCATAATCCGTGTTGCAAAACGTTACCACAGTTGTCCTAGAAACGTCATACTCGAGTTACATTTAAATTGTTCTCCACAGTTGTCCTAGAAATGCCATACTTGAGTTTGGAATGAAGCTATTTTATATACAACACAATTTATTAGCCCTTGGATGTTGGAATGAAGTCTTCCAGCAGAGACTATTTTATACACAACACAATTTATTAGCCCTTGGATGTTAGAATGAAGTCTTCCAGCAGACGCCCTAGCACCCATAATCTTCTCTCTCTATTGCAAAACATTGCCACAGTTGTCTATTTATTAGCCCTTGGATGTTGGAATGAAGTCTTCCAGCAGACATCCTAACCCATAATCTTCTGTCTCTGTTGCAAAACGTTGCTACAGTTGTCCTAGGAATAATCTTCTCTTTCTGTTGCAAAACGTTGCCACAGTTATTCTAGGAACGCCAAACTCGAGTTACATTTTAATTGTTCTACCTATCTTTCTGTTGCAAAACGTTTCCACAGTTATTCTAGGAACGCCAAACTCGAGTTACATTTTAATTGCTCTACCTTTCTGCACTTTATCTACAGTTTTTTATTCGTTTGTTTGCTCAATCGAGTGTTCTTCTTTGGCGACCGGATGGCGAGTGGTAACGCGTTTGCGTACCACGCTGGAGGACCCGGGTTCGCGTCCCGGGTCTGGTCCCGGATTTTTTTCGGGGTGCTGGGCCCGGCCCGGTGATCCCCGTCCTTCACCATCCGGCCCCCCTCCACGGGTGTGGGTGCAGCCCGTGGTTGGAACTGGCCCCGCTCCCTTAGTAATCTCCCTGATTGGAAAGGGGGCGTAAAATATGCAAAAATAAAAAAAAAATGTTCTTCTTTTCGGAATTATTCCTCGGGTCAGTTCTGTTTGAACCCCCCATTCTTACATTTCACTCAAAAAATAATAATAATTACAGATTTTTACTTTCTGAAAAATGTAGAATGGAAAATTAACACAAACACACGGGCAAACACCAAAGTAGCCCAAAAAGAACTGACAAATAGCGAAAATAGGGCAAACACCAAAGTAGCCCAAAAAGAACTGACAAATAGCAAATGGCTGGCAAACACCAAAGTAGCCCAAAAAGAACTGACAAATAGCAAATGACTCAGCAAACACTAAAGTAGCCCAAAAAGAACTGACAAATAGCGAATGACATCACCACAATTCCATGCACGCGCATGTGCCAACCTGCGAAACTCAAATGTCGAATTGCGACGCATCACTGTATATACATATACCAAACCCGCAAAACTCAAATGTCGAATTGCGGGACATCGAATTGCGAGGCACCACTGTTCCCGCAAAACTCAAATGTCGAATTGCGAGGCACCACTGTATTTACAAATCGTTGCGAAACTCAAATGTCGAATTGCAAGGCACCACTGTACTAAGATTCTCCGTACTGTTTAGAGCAGGGATAGCCAAGCTTCATGTGAAAAATGAAGCTTCTGATGAAGTTTCATTTCTGGTCATCCCTGCTCTAAACAGTAACCAGTCTACCTTATACGCAAATCCGGTTCGGTCAAGACTATGTTATGCAATATACCTATTAGTAAATGTGCAATTACTGTATGTAATGTTCACGCAAAAGGCATGAATACAAACTTCGCAATTTTTTTATTTCTATAATGTCAATAGTATAACTTTCACAATAGCGTGCGCAGACCAGTTGATTTAAGGACCCTGGAAGAGGTAATTTATGGGTAAGAGCGGCATAGTTCTACCCCAAACAAAGGCGCCAGGTTAAGAAAGGGCGCTATTTTTATAGATAATGTAAAAGTTTACAATGACTCATTGTATTTCTGCCTCCAGTGAAAATTCGTGGAAAGGCCTAAAGAAAAGTAATAAAAAGGGATTTGTACAAATCTATTAGCAGATTCAGAAAATCAACTCATTTTGATGGAGATAATTCAGTTTCAGCATTATTAACTTTAAATGAAAAAATGATGATGATGATTAGCCATTCAGTCGAGGCCGACTTTTGGCCACTTCATGGATCAAGATTCTCCACGCTTCCCTGTCTCTGACTGCTTCTTTCAGTTGTTCCGTGCACAAGTTCGTGTCGGACCTGATTGTGTCGAGCCATCTTGTTCTCTGACGCCCTCTTCTTCTCGCCCTCTGCGCCGAGCATTAAAGCTGTTTCTAACGAATTAGCCCGCATGATATGACCAAAAAACGAGAGCCACTGCTTGGTGATTTTGCCCTCAAGTGATACATTTGGTCTGACACATTCCAGGATTGTTTTGTTTGTGACTCTTGCAGTCCATGGTATGCGCATCATACGCCTCCAGCATCATAGTTCGAAAGCGTCGATTTTCTTTGTCTTCTTGAGTGTCCAGCTCTCACATGCATACATGAAGATAGGGTTAGGTTAAGTAGATTACGCCGCCATATCCTCATGGGATATACTGTATCTGGCGGCGGCCACTTGTAGAGCCCATCACAGGCTGGCCAACACCCGTGATGGGGTCAACCAGACGGTTGAAGGATGCGGTTCAACGGGCCGGGCCCGGACCCCTCCTGAAAAACTCAGGTGTGGCAGACGGTTGAAGGATGCGGTTCAACGGGCCGGGCCAGGACCCCTCCTGAAAAACTCAGGTGTGGGACCCGGATCCTCCAGGGTGGTAAGCCAAAGCTTTACCACGCGGCCATCCGGGCCGACAATTTAGTTCGAAATGTCATTATTACGAAACGACTTATTTATTTCCTGAAGATTGGGAAAACAATGGCATTGATCAAACGGATCTTTGTTGTAGTGCTGATGTCCTTGCTTTTCCATATCTTCGCAATTCCTTGCATCCCGTTGCGGGCAAGTGCGATTCTTCGTCTGATCTCTGGCCCCGACTCACCGTTGCGGTCTATCTTTGATCCAAGGAAGATGAAATCTTGAACTGGTTCGATTTCTTCATTGTCAATTGTTATGTGGACGATTCCATTGTCTCTAGTTGTCATTACCTTTGTTTTCTTGATGTTGAGGTACAGTCCTATATGTTCGCTTTCTTCCTTCATTCTCCGTACCAGATATTCAAGGTCCTTTTCACTTTCTGCAATCAGGGTCGTATCGTCAGCATAACGAAGGTTGTTGATGTTTCTCCCACCGATCTTCACTCCTATTGGTGACTCGTCCAGATTGCATTGTCTCATGATCATTTCGGCATACAGATTGAACAGGGCGGGCATATTGGTGACTCGTCCAGGTTGCATTGTCGCATGATTATTTCGGCATACAGATTGAACAGGGCGGGTGATAAAATGCACCCTTGTCGAACACCTTTCTCAATCCCAACCCAGTCAGTGTTGCCGAATGCCGTCCTGACAGTGGCCTCATGATTCTCATAGATTGATCATATCAGATCTAAATGCTGCGGGATGCCCATTTGTCTCAGACATTTCCACAGCTTGTCGTGATCAATGCAGTCAAAGGCCTTGCTATAGTCTATGAAGCACAGAAACACGTCCTTTTGAGATATTCGCGCGACTTTTACATGATCCAACGTAGGTTTGCAATTTGGTCTCTTGTTCCACGTCCTTTACGAAACCCGGCTTGGACGTTGGGAAGCTCCCTCTCAACATATGGGGCCATGGGTTGTTGAATAATCTTCAGAATTTTGCTTGCATGCGGAATGAGCGAGATGGTCCGGTAGTTGCAGCATTCTTGCGCATCACCGTTTTTGTGGGGCGGGACAAAAACTGATCGTGTCCAATCTTTGGGCCACGATAAGATCTTCCAAATCTGTCGACACAGCATTGTTAGCTGAGGGATTGGAATTAGTTTGACCCATAAGTTCGCTTTCTTCCTTCACTCTTTGTACCAGATATTCAAAGTCCTTTTCACTTTCTGCAATCAGGGTCGTATTGTCAGCATAACAAAGGTTGTTGATGTTTCTCCCGTCAATCTTTACTCCTATTGGTGACTCATCCAGGTTGCATTGTCGCATGATCATTTCGGCATACAGATTGAACACGGCGGGGGATAAAATGCACCCTTGTCGAACACCTTTCTCAATCCCAACCCAGTCAGTGTTGTCAGTTGTCCTGACAGTGGCCTCATGATTCTCATAGATTGATCGTATCAGATCTTCTAAATGCTGCGGGATGCCCATTTGTCTCAGACATTTCCACAGCTTGTCGTGATCAATGCAGTCAAAGGCCTTGCTATAGTCTATGAAGCACAGAAACACGTCCTTTTGAGATATTCGTGACTTTTCCATGATCCAACGTAAGTTTGCAATTTGGTCTCTGGTTCCACGTCCTTTATGAAACCCGGCTTGGATGTCGGGAAACTCCCTCTCAACATATGGGGCCATGCGTTGTTGAATAATCTTCAGCAGAATTTTGCTTGCATCCAGAATGAGCGAGATGGTCCAGTAGTTGCAGCATTCTTGTGCATCACCTTTTTTGTGGAGCAGGACAAAGACTGATCGTGTCCAATCTTTGGGCCACGATAAGGTCTTCCAAATCTGTCGACACAGCATTGTTAGCTGAGGGATTGGAATTGGTTTGAGTAATTCAGTTGGTATACCATCAATGCCTGGTGCCTTCCTGTTAGGCAGTTGTTTCAAAGCCCAGGCTACCTCCTGCTCCAGAATATCTGGTTCCTGCTCATTTGGGGGGTCTTCCTGGACGGTTGAACACCTCAGTTGATTGCCTGCATAAAGCTCTGCTGTGTACTCTTGCCACCTTCTCCTGATTTGGCCTTCATTCTGTAGTACTTTGCCATTCCGATCTGTGATATTTGCTGCTTTGCGGGGTGCAAATGGTGCCCGGGCCTGCTTCACATAGGCAAAGAGCTTGCGGCTGCAAGGCCTTGCTTGCTTGCAGCTCCCAGTTCATTCCAGTAGCACTCCTTGTCCCGCCTTGCCTCCCGCTGAAATTCTGCATTTAGCAATCTGAATTCAAAGCTGTTGCCTGTGGCTTTGGCTGTACGTCTCTTATTGGCTATTTCAATTGTCGTGTCCGAGATCCAAGGTGGTCTTTTGACTGATTCCTTGTATGGGATGCATCCTTCTGCTGAGTCTATTATAATCGATTTCATCTCTTCCCATAATTCATCCGGAGCTCTTTCAGTTGTGGCCAGCAAATCAAACCTATTTTTCACCTCGACTGCGAATTGTGTTGGAATCTTGCTGGTGTCGAATCGGCGCATTGCAGGAAGTCTTTTGATGGTGCTGAAACGGAGTTTCACTTTTGCAATGAGTAGCTGATGGTCAGAGCCGCAGACAGCGCTGGGGAGTGTTTTGACTGCCTGTACTGATCTCCTCCAGCAGTGTTGACAGAGGAGGTAGTCAATCTGATTGAGATGTCCATTTGGATCTGTCCATGTGTATAACCGACGTTTTGGCTGTTCAAACCAAGTGTTTGCAATCAATAACCGATTTTCTTGACAGCATTGGATGAATCGGTCCCTCGCCTCATTCCACTCTCCCAATCCAAATTTGCCTACAACTGTTGGCTCTTCACCAGTGCCAACTTGTGCATTGAAATCCCCACCAATAAAGATGATGTCCTTGGCGGGTGCTTGATTGATTGCTTGTTGGAGGTCCGCATAAAACTGTTCGAGATCCTCTTCTTCTGCGTCGGTGGTTGGTGCGTAGACCTGCAGGAATGTGAGCGAGCGAGGCTTCCCATGGAAGCGAATGGACATGACTCTGTCATTGATGGCGCTGAAACTTTGAACGGCTTTAGCGATTTTCTTGTTTACAATGACAGCCACTCCGTTGCGTCTGAAGTTGTTGTATCCTGAGTAGTAGACGGTGTGGTTGTCACTATAGAAATAGCCATTGCCTGTCCAATGGAGCTCGCTGATGCTGAGGATATCGATGTTGAGTGTGATGTTTGTTGAGTCATTCCATTTCGGTCCAATTTGCCCATGTTCACGCCACGGACATTCCAAGTACCAATACTATGAACCTTTGTAAAACGCAGACGATTTCTTTCACCTGGAGCTGCATCAGCTGACCGACGTCCTGATGGATTTGTCCGGCCCACGTCATTAAAGCTTGGGTTATTCAAAAGACGTCCTTGTTCTTCCCTGGTAGCTTGTGAGATGCATCCTGATGGATTTGTCCGGCCCACATCATTAAAGCTTGGGTTATTCAAAAGACGTCCTTGTTCTTCCCTGGTAGCTTGTGAGATGCCTTCTGGCCCAGGGGGCCCACCTTCCAGCACCATATTTAAAAGCGTTGAGTTATGATCCATGAGGTTTTTTGGCAGCAATAGTGGGGTAGTTTGCCATTGCTTTCCCCACCCCTCCCCATTTATCCGGGCTTGGGACCGGCGTGTAGCTGTTTCCAGCCACATGGCTGGGTTTTTATACATATGAATTTAATTATACTATCTGGAAAGATCACATTTTTATTTTGTGGCCGCTAACTTTTGTTTCTTATAAGAAATAAGATTTTTTGTAAAACATTGATATTTTTCACTATCACTCAATTACTAAGATGATATTTTTCTTAATGATGTCATCCTATGCTAATATTGTTTTTTAATTAAAAGTTCAATTAAGCTATCACATTTTTAAACTATATTCAAATTGATTGTCATCTTTGGAATTTTTTTATGCTTAAAATATTTATTTAAATATTTTAATATTTCCTTTAGTTTTATTCATATAGATATATTTAGCTATAGTCACTAATATTTTAAAGAAATAGCCTTAGAACACCACTAAAAATGAATGTTTGATAAGTATGCATATTTTCTAACAAATGCATAGTTAATGATAAAATAAACCCTAACATTTACCATTATGGAGTGGTAAAAGCACAAATTATCTAATAAAATATTTAAATTTCAGGCTCTTACCAAAAGATGATTGTAATTATTTATCCAATAACCAAGCACTATCAGCAGTCTTAAAATTTCTTTAATTTAATCAATAAAACAAATAAAAACGTTTTCGGCCACTCTCAATTTGACCCTCTTCAGTTATTCTCATCACAGTCTGATCATTACAAGAAAACATTCGAAAAAGAACAATAATCGAATTTTAACAGAAATAATTCAAATTAAGAATCAATCTCTCTTTTTTGTTGCCATGGAGACTCATAAATTAATAAACGTTTGCATTTATTTTTTCAATGTGCTCTTTCTAATAAATCATAGTAACTATTTTGGTCACTTTTTAATCTATAACATCTTTTGTTTCAATGCATATTTCCATGGTAGGGCCAGCCCTTTACTCGGATAATCATTAATCACATTTTTGTTCTTTGATCTTTTTAATATTTCCAGTGTCTCATTCAATAAAGCCCCCTCCTTACTGCCACAGAGTTTTACCACTTTAGCCTCCTTCCATTGTACATTGATATCCTCCTCGTACACCTTCCTACTTAGCGCCGTGTTCATTTTGCCTGTTCTTACATCATTTTTATCTCCTTTAGCCTTTTCTACAAAGTTCTCATTGTCATCCCTATATATTTTTCTTCTGTATAAGTGCTCATATTTATCATGGGTATCACGTACACTCCCGACTTACCTTTATTTTCTATACCATCTTTATTGTTTTTAAATCTCTCATATACTGTGGGGTTCCTGGTTGGGGCCATCTTTGTCCTTGTCTTTCCCACGTACACTCCCGACTTACCTTTATTTTCTATACCATCTTTATTTTTAAATCTCTCATATACTGTGGGGTTCCTGGTTGGGGCCATCTTTGTCCTTGTCTTTCTTGCCAATGATTTCATTACTGGTAGTTTCGAGGTTTCGTACGAGACCGGTGTATACTTTAGATTTTCATGCTGCCCTTGATTTCTGTCTTCTTCCTCAGTTATGGTAAACTCTGGTGGACATTGGGTTCTCCTCTCTACCTGTTCTTTTATTCTCCTTAGATACTTCTTACTATATCCGTGGTTTTGCCCTATCTTCTCTCTAGTTTTGTACTCTTCTCTCCTTGTCTCCGTATCTGAGCAGTGGGTAATCACTCTCCTATATAATGATATAGGATGTTATAGATTAAAAAGTGACCAAAATAGTTACTATGATTTATTAGAAAGAGCGCTTTGAAAAAAATAAATGTGGGTGTAAATAAAATTTATGGGTCTTCATGGTAACAAAAAAGAAAGAGATTGATTTTTAATTTGAATTATTTATGTTAAAATTCGATTATTGTTCTTTTTCAAATGTTTTCTTGTAATGATCGGACTGTGATGAGAATAACTGAAGAGGGTCAAATTGAGAGTGGTCGAAAATGTTTTTATTTGCTTTATTGATTAAATTAAAGAAATTTTAAGACTGCTGATAGTGCTTCGTTATTGGTTAAATAAGAACTTTAGAAATAGCAGTTAAGTTAAGAATTTGGATGATTGTAATTGTTGGGATTTATCTAAGAGAGCTAGTAAAAACTAGAACAAGGGATAAATTGGATGATTGTAATTGTTGGGATTTATCTAAGAGAGCTAGTAAAAACTAGAACAAGGGATTTCCTCTTCTGCTCAACTTCCAATGTATTTCTGAGCTACACTTTATTCATGCTAGCATTGCCAACTTAGTACTTTTCTCAGTAAATCTAGTGTCTTTTTTAGTGTTGTTAGTGCAAAAATTTACACATAATGCAGTTATGTTATTTTAGTGCATTTTTTTGGCAATTTCTAAATCTTTTTTTTTTAATACTTTTTAGCTGTATAGTATTAACTTGAACATTTAAATATAAGTAAATCAAAGCACTTACAGCAGTATAGGAAAAACTTACATTCAGAAATTGAACTAACATTTTCGGCGCTTCACACCATCATCAGGTTTGATTCTTTCTGGAACTTTCAAATCACAATAGAACACGCATGAACATTGATTAAATACCATTCTGGTTAAAGTTTAAAACATTGTTAATTTACTTTCTTAATATAATACTATAATGTGTACATAACCGTCCAACTTTTTTTTGTGATTAGTTCGCAGCTTTTCTGTGCTAGAAATATCGTAAAATATACGATTAGAATATTCATTAATTAATGGTTAAACTTTTTTTAAAATATTTAAGCAATGTTTTCCGTTGCAGTCTATGGTTTATTACAAAAGCGGTATTTTTATTTTCGGTTTTCTAGCACATTCTGTCTATCATGTACTGCCATGGCATTGGTAAATTCTCTGATGTTTTCTCGTTTAGTATTATTTCTTGCTTTTCCCCCTTGAGTATTTCCAATGTTTCGGAAACTAAACCTTATTTCAAATTTGGCACTTGTTTGATTATATTTGCCTCTCCCTAGTCTACTTTTATGTTCGATGCGTAGCATTCTGCTGCCAGGGCTGTTGTCGTGTTGCCATTTCTTATGAAAAGAAATGACTCCAAGAACATAAAAGGGACATAAGAAATGGCAACAGGACAATAATCCTGGCAGCAGAATGCTATGCATTGAACGTAAAAGTAGACTGGGGAGAGGCAAATATAATCAAACAAGCACCAAATTTGAAACAAGGTTTAGTTTCTGAAACATTGGAAATACTCGAGGAAAAAGCAAGAAATAATACTAAACGAGAAAACATTGGAGAATTTATCAATGCCATGGCAGTACGTGATAGACAGAATGTGCTAGAAAACCAAAAATAAAAATACCGCTTTTGTAATAAACCATAGAACTGCACACGGAAAACATTGCTTAAATATTTTAAAAACAGTTTAACCATTAATTAATGAATATTCTAATCGTATATTTTACGATATTTCTAGCATGGAAAAGCTGCGCTAATCACAAAAAAAATGTTGGATGGTTATGTACACATTATAGTATTAAGAAAGTAAATTAGCAATGTTTTAAACTTTAACCAGAATTGTATTTAATCAATGTTCATGCATGTTCTATTGTGATTTGAAAGTTTCAGAAAGAATCGAACTTGATGATGGTGTGAAGCGCCGAAAACGTTAGTTCAGTTTCTGAATTCAAGTTTTTCCTATACTGCTGTAAGTGCTTTGATTTACTTATATTTAAATGTTAGAATAAAGTAATTAGCAGTGATTGAAAGCAAACCAAGTATTAACTTGAACTTTAGGTAAAACCAAATCAACAGATTTTAGGGATGTCCAGTTATTTAGTTGTTGATAATTTACTAAAGTTTCAAGAGTAGTAATCTGTTCTATAATATATAATATATATATTGTATTCTAAGATTTTATGAAATTGTTAAAGTTGGAGTTAAGCTTTATTTATTTTGAAAGTTTTCAATATTACTTAATCCAAAATTAAATCAATTATAGATAGTAGTAAGAATTTAATGATAAATATAATTTGGGATATTTATATAAATATAAATGTTTCATTCATAGAACTATCCATAATTATTATTACAAAGAGAAACAAATATTAATATTCTAAATTTGCTGAAGAATCCCAAAGAGTATATATACAGGTAAAGTTCTGTTATAACAAAATCTGTGGGACTATTGCCTCATTTCATTAAAACTGATATTTCATTAAAACAATTTCGTATTTTTTACCATTTATTAAATTTACCATTATGAATACTGTACTGTAAGTACTGTAGGAATACTGTATGTTACAGCTTCATTATAAATTCGTTATATCAAAATTTTGTTATAATGGTATTCATTATAATGGAATTTACCTGTATTTTGTTAGGGAAAGTACAAAATTTTACAAGATTGGGTTTTAATTCGAAAAAATGAAATGGAAGAAAATTTTTAATAGAATGAAAAAACATAAAGTATAATAAAAAAAAATTTTTAGGGAGCTTCATAATTCTTCGTTCATAGAAGGACCTCTCTTTATCAGCAAAAAACTGAACAAGCTGCTGATTTACAGTCTCATTTGAATTGAATGTCATACCACACAAGGAGTTTTGAAGAGAGCAAAACAATTGGAAATCTGATATCTGGTGAGTATGGTAGGTGTGGCAATACATCCCATCCAAGCTCCAATATTTTTTGGCGAGTGATCAGGCGCAAGGTCTGGTGAGTATGGTAGGTATGGCAATACATCCCATCCAAGCTCCAATATTTTTTGGCGAGTGATCAAACTTGTGTGTGGTCTTGCATTATCGTGATGGAATACAACTCCTTTACAATTAACGAGCTCTGGACGTTTCTGGATGATGGATTCGTTCAAAATGTACAATTGCCAACAGTACACTTCTGAATTGATTGTTTGATTCCTTGATAGAATCTCAAAAAACACAATACCTTTAAAATCCCACCATACTGAGAGCATAATCTTCCTCTGATGAATGTTTGCTTTTGATGTCATTTGAGGCAGATCATCACGCCAGGACCAAGACCGTTTGTACACCACATTGTTGTAAACGATCCACTTCTCATCACCAGTTATCAATTGCTTCAAAAAAAGATCATTTTCCTCAGGTTTAATGAGCATATCGCAGATGTTTATGTGTGAGGTCAAATGAACTTCTTCAAGTCATGAGGAATCCAAATATCAAGCTTGCTTATGTATCCCAGCTTCTTCGGATGGTTGTGAATGGTTGAATGATGGATGTTCAATGTGTCTGCAATCTCTCGTGTCGTGTAACAATGGTTTGATTCAATTAATGCCTTTATTTTATCATCATCAACCTCGGTTGGCCTTCCTGACTAAGGAGCGTTGTTGAGATCAAAGTCACCAGCATAGAATTTCGTGAACCATTGTTGGCACTGACATTCTTGTAGAGCATTGTCACCGTAAACTTTATGCAACTTTTCACAGGATTGACAAGCGTCTTTCCCTTTACAGAAGTAAAACAATAAAATATGGCAAAATGCAAAGTTTGGTCTTCCATCTTCAACTTCTTGTAAAATTTGTAAAAAATAAAAAATGGATCAATTTTTTTTAAAATGAAGCTAAAACTATCAGCTATTAAATGACATAACAATAACATAGATGCGAATAACACTACTACTTCCAAAAATGAGCAATCGCATCTTTTATGAAAATGCGTCATGACTTTTCAGATAACCCAATAACGCAAATGCACAATATGACCATCTTCATTTTTAAGAATTTCATTGCTTTAGGTTTATGTTGTACAAAGTGTATTTTTCCATTAGAAAAGAAATAAAATATTATTTCTTTTGAATTTTAATAGTTGTTTTTTGACTAATTCAGGTTTTTCCTGCCACAAATTAAGTTTAATATCTTTCAACTATTTTGGTTTTGAAACCTTGTTTCCTTAGATTTTTTCCCAATAAGTGCATTATTTTCACTTCACTTTTAGACTAATTCGATGGTGCTCTACAATTTTCTAATTGTCTTTGTCTTACTAAAGTCGTAGACATTCTGCAACTAATCTGAGTAAAGAAGAAAAACCAAGTACTATGCTTCCCTTCTCTCACAGTTTGTAAGATTGAATGACCTTGAAGCTGACATGTGAGGACAAAGGCCACTTGATTTCTTGGATACTTTTACTTCAACTAAAGTTTAAAATACTTTTCACTTCTTCTCATAAGATAATTAAAATGTAATAGCCCAAGTTCAAGCAAAAGATCTTTAGCAAATAAATATATCAATCTTTCACTTGAACTTGTACTGTTATATTTTAATCATCTTATAATTTTTTGGATTCGGCATACACAACTTCCCCAAAATATGCTGTAATTATTAAACTGGAGGTATGATATTTTCATATCATCAAAAATCAGATTAGATTTGATACCCTATATCCTTACAAAATGCTGAAGAGGTCTGCTAGTGATAACACTATGGATAACAGCAATAAAATTCTTTCAAAGATGGTAAATAAAAACAGATATCCTTAACTTATGATATTCCAAACGTGGCTATTTTACAGCCCTCAAAGTGATGTCATCATTGTGATAGATAGATATTGAGATAGATGGTGCTCTGTTAAGAAATCAGGTAACCGATATGTTACTCCAATACTGCTAACACTTAGCATCATCTATTGGCAATAATATAAACTAAAATTGTAATAAAAATGAAATTATATCCTGCAGAATTAAAGGATGCAGCATCAAGGTGTTCTGAAATGATAAAACATCACTACTGAATTTCAAAAATGCCTGTTAATTAGTGCAAAAGTTAGTGGGAGGACACAGACATTGGCCTTATGTTATAAGTCTCCATTTCCTTCATAAAGCTAAGAATGAGACAATGCTATATAGAACAACAACATACGAAAAACAGTGGTGCCCAAGATGGGGGAAAGTCAGGACAAATTCCAGGGGCCTAGGCTGCTTCCTAACAATAAGAATTTTTTCTACTTTTGTAAAGTAACTGTGCACTATAAGATATATAGAATTAAAGCTGTATTATAATAATGTAAAGAAAAATCTTTGTATTCTAAACAGTTAAAATAAGAATTTTTATGATAGTTATACATAAGCATTTCATTTAAACAGAGAAGAAACTGACAGACCAGCAGGGACCACAACAACTTTTTTTAGAGGAATGGGATATATAAAGTGGAATATGTTTATAATGAAATGATTGGGACCGGAAAATTTTTCATTATAACCAATATTTCGTTATAACTAATCTTGAAAAGAAAAATTAAAAAGTTGGGAGCATTTCCCAAAGTTAGTTCATGAGCCTCTGACTTTATTCTTCAAAAAAATCGATGTTTTAAAGATTCTCTTCAAAAATATAATTAAAAAATAAAATTGTCGAACCTCAGTTTTCTCAAATTGCATATAATATACTTTTTAAACAGAATTTAATGTGAATAAAATTTTAAATAACCTATGTGTAAAATATATGTAGTATGTATGGCTTTGATATCTTGCAGAAGAAAAAACTATATATAGAGGTCCCAAAATGTGGGCCCAGGATTTCTGTCAGCACCCCTGTATACCAATAATATGATATTTAAGATCAACAAACAATACAACAAAAGCAAATAAATCAAGTAATATGAAATTTTTATAATGTAAACTAGCTTGTTCAAATTTGAAACTTACAAATACAGTAGCTATTTATGCTATATATCTGAAAAAATTATGGAAATTATTTTATACAAAGCTGAATTTATGTAAGTCAAGTATTACATAAGGGAGAAGCTGTATTACAGAATCTGGAAAATTCCATTGGTCCAAGCACTTCAGATTAGGGATACTCAACCTACACCTTCATTTACTATATCGGTTGTAATAGTGAAGTATTACTCCTACCATTTAATGCATTCATTTACAATTATTTATTCAAAGATATATGCAGTATAGCATAGAAAGTCTTAATTTGTCATTACAGGAGTTGCAAATCAAATATTGGTTTTAATTACTGTGTGGGTGTTTTGGTTATTATTTATAAATAATTTCTTAAATTAATTGTTTTTTATAATACTTTGTACTTTAAAAATACAGAAATAATAACCTTGTATTTAATAATTTAATTGCATGCCTAATTACACTTTTTTTTATATATTGATATTCTCATATATAATATTTGATTATCCAAACTATTTGATTAACTAAACTCCTTAGTTCCAATTAGTTTGAATAATCAATGCTCTACTGTAAAAGTTTTAGCTAAACTTTAGTAGCATTCTTAAAATTATTAGCAAATGAAACAATAGACAATACCTATGCTTCCTACTATTTTTGGATGTTATGGCTAGTATATTACAATTAAAAACTAAAAATCAGTTTTTTTTTTCAGTTTGACAGTCTACTAAACAGTTATATTGTTAGAGCCACTAAACAATGCATAAATATTACATATCTAAAACATACACATTAAAACAATTTGAAAAATTAAGATTAAAAACTATAAAAAATTTTTTACAAAATAAAGAATACATCTCAAATATTTTCAATCAAAAGTGTAACATATATTCTAATATATGTGAAGTGATCAGCGGCATAGCGAGCATAATTTGCACCCGGGGTACAATACTTTTTGGTGCCCCCCAGAAAACATATATAATATATAGAATATACTTGTAATAAGAATTTGGAGCCACTCTGCGAGTGGCACCCAGGACATGATAGACCCCCTTGCCCCCCTCTCGCTACGCCACTGGAAGTGATATAATAAAAGACACTTAATGTTCATATGAATATACTGTATTAAAGGCCACTGCTCAAGAATTATTATTTTAGGCAAAATAGTAGATTACCTGCTGGTGGAAGACATGTCACATCGCATGTGGCAATGCTGCGTCACATATATAGCACACCTTTTTTTAATGAATATACATCGACTGACAAGAATCTTTAAACCAGAGATTCGTGTTAATTGATCTCTATATCATGTCCCAGAGAAGCATGTATATGTTCATTAAAAAAAGCCTGCTATATAGGTTATGCTGTGCTGCTGAATGCTTCGCGACACGTCTTCCACCAGCAGGTAATCTACCATTTAGCCTTATTTTTCATAACTGAAATAAGTAGGAATCATTAGATCTTGTGTAATCAAAAATTAAAGCAATTGCTCATATAACAAGGAACAGCACTTTTATATAAATGAAAGTATTCATAGGTAACAGTGTGGAAAATTAACAGTAATACTAAAATGATATTGAAGTACTGTTTAGATGCATTCTATAAGAAAAAACTAGCAACATTCGTTTAATTAATATATCACCATCAAAAGAAATGCATAAATATGCTATATCATTGCATATTGTTTAAAAAAATACAGACAAAAGTATCTAAAAAAACATTGTAAGGTCATGTTTTATACATAAATGAAAATAAAAATATATTTTCATATAAAAATTTATAAATCATTTGCAAAGCAAAAAGACTGCAAATGGTGTTTAAATCTGTAATACAAAAGTATGCAAGGTGTTTTAGCAAACTTTAAACATTTAACACCTATACGTATTCAGAAAAAAAAGCATAGTAAAAATAAAGTTAAATATTGATGTTGAAACTACAATATAAATAAAAACTGTTGGAATATTTCACTCATCCCAACAGTTTTTATTTACTTATTCACACACAATTAATTGGATTAAATTCCAAAAAAGTTAATTTTTTGCAAGAAATTTGAAATTTATACTAAGATATTTTATTAATTTAAAACATGTAATCAAAGGAAAAACATAGAAAAGATTTGATTACTATATATAATAAACAAGGAATTACAATACTGCTTATCAAATTGCAGTATTATATTTCATCAAAATAGAAACATCCTATCTTTAGCTTTCTAGAAAAAACTTTATTCAATGTACTCTAATTCATTATTGGTGTTCAAGTTTATAAATGGAATATTCCAGATGAATCAGTTAGTTTCCAGTTGAAACATTGTATAACATACAAATTTATTTTTGGTATACTCTATTTCAAAATATAAATCAAATCAAGACTTGATGTAACATTATAAAAATGTTATCGTTCGATTATTGTGAATAAGATTAAATTAACCCAAAGAATTAGGATCAAAATTATGTCGTTTTCTCAGTATTAGTATCAATTGTTTACACTTATCAATAAAATCTTTGGTATTTTTACTTTATTATATGATTTCAAAATATGCAAATCTTGAGAAATATTCATTGATTAAAATGTACAAACCTTTTCGACGATAGTCTTAACAACATCGTCAGCGGGTTTAACATTTGGGTCGATACCACCGCAAACAATCGGCATTTTAAGTGCAACAAGCAAAATATACGATTAAAGAAGTAAAATGGCCACCAAATATACCGCTTATACACTTTGATAAGGATAGCAATGATAATTTATCTTGAAAACCAATAGGATGTTTATAATTCAAAATTTATCCAATCGAATTTATTTTAAGGGAACTGTACAAGTACTGATGGAATTTACATCAGGATCACAAGATTATGACATAATCGATTTTGAAAGAGATTGCGTCTTTTAATTAAACTAACGATTGAAAATGAACCGGATTCTAGTGAATTTACTATTCACAGAATCCGGGTTTTGGTAAAAGTGTAATTTAGTCAAATTTATTATTTTCGAGTCTGACCTTTTGCATTTTACCGTAATATAATATTAAAACGTATTTAGTTAACAGTTTAATTAAGATCTAGTAGGAAATGATGCTAATTAATTGCATATAATAATCCGAAAAAATCTTATAAAGAACCTAACTCACGTGGATGCCACCATATTTGTGCTGAACTGTTTTTATATGAAAATGTTAATTAAATACATTTTAATACTATATTACGACAAAATACAAAAGCTTAGAGTCTATAATAATAAACTGGACTATATTACAAATATTTTGAATGAGCGATGAGATCTGGAAACGCTCATTCTTTTGCAGGAATCAGAATCGACGGTGATATGGCTTCGTGATCCAGAATCGGCGATATCATCGCTGATTGTCATGGTTAAAATTTTTTCGTTTTTGTTTGCCAACAAACGTCACATGTTGTGAACACTGCAACATGTAGCACATGCCACGAACAGTGTAAATTGACATCACAGAATCGAATATGTGAGAAAAAAAGATGGTGCTGCAGAAATTATAGTTTATCAAGCAGTATTCGAACAAGTTCCTTCTTTTCACGGAGCTACCTATCATTGAAGCAAATATTATTATTAATGTATTGTTTTAATTAGGATTTTCCCCAAAATCTAACACAGCAAGAAGTACGGATCCAAGAGAAAAATACAGTAATCTATTATTCCACCAGCTGAAATATTAGATCAAACAAGTATTTTTAATGAGCGATGGGATCTGGAAACATTGATTCTAACATAGTTAAAATTTTTTCATTTTTGTTTGCCAACGTTTGTTGGCGAACACTGCAACATGTAGCACATGCCACGAACAGTGTAAATTGATATCACAAAATTGAATGTGTGATTAAAAAAAAAAATGATGATGCTGCACAAATTGTAGTTCATCAAGCAGTATTTGTACAGGTTCCTTCTTTTCATAAAGCCACTTATCCTTGAAGCAAATATTATTATTAATGTATTGTTTTAGTTTGGATTTTCCCCAAAATCTAACACAGCAAGAAGTACGGATCCAAGAGAAAAATACAGTAATCGATTGGTTCAACTTTTGTAGAGAGGAAATGAGCGAATATATAGAGAGACATGCAACAGAAATAGATTAGACGAGAATGGTGAGCCCAAAATTGTAGAAATTGACAAATCGAAATATTTTCACCGAAAAATGCTTCTTTCTCCGTACTTGGAGAAAGAAGCATTCGGTATTTGGCAGTGTTGAACGGGGTTCAGGGAAATGTTCCTAGTAGAAGTTGAAGATCGTACCGCTGCAACATTACTGCCGCTTATACAACATGGATCCAAGAGAAAAATACAGTAATTGATTGGTTCAACTTTTGCAGGGAGGAAATGAGTGAATATATAGAGAGACATGCAACAGAAATAAATGAGATGAGAATGGTGAGCCCAAAATTGTAGAAATTGACAAATTGAAATATTTTCACTGAAAATATCATCAAGTTAATTGAAGAGAGGGGCATTGGGTATTTGGCAGTGTTGAAAGGGGTAAGGGAAATGTTTCTAGTAGAAGTTGAAGATTGTACTGCTGCAACATTACTGCCACTTATACAACAGCATATACTGCCAAGCACATATCATTTCTGATGGCTGGATGACTTATAGTAACACCTGGCAAATGGGATTTACCATCATTCAGTTGTCGCGCATAAAGAGAATTTTGTAGATTCCGAGGATCCCACTGTACATACTCAGAATATCAAAAATCTGGATGTGTGCAAAAAGAAAATTAAAACGACAATTCAGACAAGTAACATTCTATTTAAATCTTATTTGGACAAATAAGTATTCCGAAATTTATGTAGAGGGAATGACATTTTTTTTCACTTTGTAATAGCTGTTGCAGAAAATTATATAGGATAAAAAGTGTAATTCTCAAGCAAAGATTTCTGGAAGTAAGGAAAGATGTTCAGCACAAACATGGCGGCATCAACGTGAGTTAGATTCTTTATAAGATTTTTTTGTATTATTATATGAATTAATTAGTATCAGTCAGTTCTTACTAGATCTTAATTAAAATGTTAATTAAATACGTTTTAATACTATATTACGTATCCGGCATACATCATTTCCGACGGCTGGAGCGTTTATAGTAACACTGGAAAATGGGATTTACCACCATTCAGTTGTGCTCGAAGAGAATTTTGTAGACTCCGAGGATCCCACTGTACATACTCAAAATATCGAAAATCTGTGGATGCGTGCAAAAGAAAATTAAAGCGGCAATTCGGGACAAGTAACATTCTATTTAAATCTTATTTGGACGAATAAGTATTCCGAAATTTATGTAGAGGGAACGACATTTTTTCTCACTTTGTAATAGCTGTTGCGGAGAATTATGTAGGATAAAAAGCATAATTCTCAAGCAAAGATTTCTGGAAGTAAGGAAAGATGTTCAGCACAAACATGGCGGCATCAACGTGAGTTAGATTCTTTATAAGATTTTTTCGGATTATTATATACAATTAATTAGTATCAGTTCCTACTAGATCTTAATTAAAATGTTAATTAAATACGTTTTAATACTACATTACGGTAAAATACAAATGGTTAGACTCAAAAATAATAAATTGGACTAAACTACACATTTACCCGGGTTTTTCTTTTTTTCATAATTTTTAGTCCCATGATCCTGAATAAATTGCAATATAAAACAATCCCGAAAGTGGCACAGCTAAGGAATTATAAGAAAAGAACTTACCAAACTAGATCGTCAACACCTGCAACCGATGCCATCTTGAAAGTCGACATCAAGCAAACGACGCAATAGCGAGGAAATTATGTGACATGACCATGAACATGATTCTTCTATTGACACAGGCAGCTGAAAGATTGCCTGATGGATTATTATCTAAAACCGTAAGAAAGTTCTGAATAATCGTAGGATTTCTATATTATACCAGTTTATGCCAGTAATTACAATATTCATATTAATAATCTACACTTAACTTATTGGTGGAATCTTGTCTTAAATGATAAATTTAGTAAAATTGGATCATCTGATTTTTCAATCCTGTAAAAGAATGTTTATGGAACTAACCAAAGAAAAAACTCAATGCTAGATACTCAAACCAGATAATACATTTCTTATACTTGTCAATTTTTTTGCTATTGCTATTTGTAATCGGCACATTAACAAGTCCATTATTATTTGTTTATTCATTCCTTGTGGTAAAGTCCAGATTTTCTGCCAACAAGACATAAGCAGGGCATAGTTATGCTATGATTCGCCTTTCGCCATAAAGGCAATTTCCTTGCTCCGCCAAAGAATGCACTAAAGAGTAAAAACGTCTGCGAGATGGAACTCGCCTTTAATCATAGCCTGTCCATAGGTGCGGTCATGCTTAACACTTCTAGGTTCATAAGAAGAAAGACCGAATATAGCGAACTCGTTCGGATGTAATAATCTTAGGGATCTGTTCCCTGCATCCATCCTCCGTGCACTGTGTCGCCATAGAAACCCGAGAAAGGCAACGTAACTTCGTTGCCGTCTCTATCCCAGTGAGATCGAAAACATAATAGGCAAAGTAAGTACAGTGGTACCTTGGTTAACGACGGCAATACGTTCCAGGATTACCGTCGTTATCAAAGGCGCTATTCCCCATAGGATTTAATTGAAAATTGATTAATTCGTTCCGCTCCTTCGCACAACCACAGTAAGTATTACAAATTCAGATAAAACTCATTTAAAATGTCCTAAAAATATGGAAAAATATTTATTTTTCCATATTTGCTACAAAAAAAATTAATATTAATGAAATGAATTATTCACAAAAATAGTTTTTAATTATCAATCTTCACCAGAAGGACAATTGGGCTCATTTCAGAGTTTTTTGATAAACGAACCCGTAAATACTGATTAGCAGCTTATAGATTCAACGATTATGACAAATGAATCCATAAACACTGATTAGCAGCTTATAGATTCAACGATTATTATACAGACGTAAACACTGATTAGCAGCTTATAGATTCAACAATTATTATACAGATGATAAATACTGATTAGCATCTTATAGATTCAACGATTATTATATAGATAAGATTTGATACTGATTAGCAGTTTATAGATTCAACGATTATTATACAGATGAGATTTGATTTTGCCTTTATGGCGGAATGAACAGTGACACGCATTCGCTGATTTATTGTCTATATGAACTGTTAAACAGTGACATGCACTCGCCGATTTATTATATATATGAACTCTAGGATCTTGAACAGCTACTGATAAGCAGTTTATAGATTCAACTCTTATTATACAGATAAGATTTGATTTTGCCTTTTGATGGCGAATGAACAAACGCCTCATCGATTTATTGTCTATATGAACTATAGGATCTCGGAGAGACTTTTTTTTCTTCTAATGGAATCCGAAACTGCGTCTCGGACAGACGTTTTTTCTTCTAATGGAATCCGAAACTGCGACGTCTAACACTTACAGGTGTCAAGTAATATATAATACAAACAAACAATAAAATCAGACTTTGTTGGCAGAATTGAAAATAACTTTAAAGTAACTTGTAATCAATGTACAGTGAGTGTAAAAAGTATTCGTATTGGTTTATTGATGTGTAATAAGACCTACTTATATAAAATACAACATTTATCAATCACTATCTTCTACTAATTACTAACAACAAATTCTTGTTATCTGGAAATGTGAACTGCTTTCGATATTTATTTGACGTGGCTTCACGCCTACTCATTGTAATACTAATGAAAACTAAAATAGATGTGTGTGTGTGTGTAGTTAAATGAAAAATAAATCTATAACGCATTACACGCAAATCTATATAACACAGTTCCATTATTTAATAATAATAAACAGAATTTTTTCTTTGACAATGTTGCACAACAAAAAAACAAATTCGAAAATTTTAAAATTACAGTATAAAGTTTCAGATTTACGTTTAGACATGTTGCATAATAAAGTGCGAAAAGAAAACGGTTGTTGCGTTTTGATGAACAAAAGTTTCTCTGGACAACTTGACAGTACTATCACGTGAGAATGTTGCTCCCTGTTCCAAGTATAGTGCTGCCATCTAGTAAACAAAAAATTAACAAGTTTAATAATATAATCTATAATTATATAAAATTATGAATTATGAAGCGTTTATATTATTTACAGATTAAAATAGTTTCCACTATTTTCTATCTTTTATCAGTAGTAATCGTTATTTAAGTTTTTCCATGCTACATTTATTAAAATATACATTTTTAATGAGACTCCTTTCGAAGCATTTATGTAAAATACATATATGACACACAGGCCCGTCTTAACAGCATTATGGGCCCTGGGCATACCATTTTGCTGGGTCCCCTACGACAATCACTTGTCATACACAGATTAGCATGGGGCTCCTATGCTCGTGGGGCCCCAGACAAGTGCCCATCGGGCCCATGCGTTAAGATGGCACTGATGACACCCCTTGCATCCTGCATCCCCTGGATCCATGATTTATATATATGGTAGAACCATAAATCCATGGTTAGAACCATCCATTGGTATAACCCAATGCCAACAAACGGGATATCCATCCATATGAGAAATATTTCAAATTGGCTTGACCGATATATCGGAAAGAGTTTTTATATTTAAGTATAATTAAAACTAAATGATAAAAGCTACCGAAAATTAAGATTTAACTTAAAAATGGCTGTTTAGATAGAAGCAAAAAAAAAAAAGCAATCATGCCATAAGATGTGTACGTTATGTTAAACCTGACGAATATGATTTAAACATTGAAAATGATTAATCAAAATTTTAAAACTTTTAATTTAAATAGTATTTTTAATGGCAGAAATAAAATATTAAAATAATTTAAAACTAACATAATAATTAAAAAAACCGTACATTTAAAAAAAAAAAAGGATAAGCGCCATCTACCGACAAAATATGGTTTTTAAAATATTTTCGATTTTTTTGGGGGGACGAATTAAAATTAAATTCTTTGGATTTTTCGATTATTTCTTTTGGATATGACATAAAAATTATATCCAATCCAAAATTTAAATTTATAAATCCAGTAATTAGGTCTGGAAATTTCTATTTCTCACCTACGCTATCAAATATGCATATAATACGTATAAATTTTTCAAAACCAATCTCTGCAAAATATATATATATTAAAAATAACAAGTTAAAAATTATCAAATTTAATTGCAAAATAAAAAGTATTACAACAAGGAAAATCATGTAATACGAAAATACTGTCATTGCATGCAACATCATTTTAAAAATTAAAAAATTTAATATTATTTTCTCAATCAGTTTAAATTATTATTAATTCTTACCAAAGAGGATTTAAATCTAACGTAGAGACTGTAAAGCAATCTGTAATATTTTCATATACAGTACAGGTATCCCTTCTATAGCACGGTTTCCTACAACACGGTGTTATCTTTAGAAACTATCTATAGTGTTATAGGAGGGATACCTGTAATTATTTTAAAATAAAACATGTAATAATAAGTAGCACAAATACTCTAAATAATAATTTTCATTTATTCTAGAATTTGAAATATTTTAATCCAAACTAATTTTAAATCACTTGATAAATAATTATTCATTATTAAAACAATATAAGCATCCTCAAATCATAATATGTATTACTAGAAATTACCCGCTCATATAAATGAGCGGAAATATAATCATGTGATTTAATCTAATAATAATGTATATAACGACAAAAACACCTCCGAATTCGTGTTGAGAGAGTCGTAAAATGGCATCCATCATTATGTTACAGCGCCATCTGCGTATTCTGTCTTTTTAGAGGAACTACAATTTCAATGTAATTTCTATTCTTTAATTTAAATTATTAATAACAACAAATAATTATTGGCTGTCGCAGACATCTAAAAATTAGACCTTTCTAAAAATATCCTATTTATAGAAACAGACATCCAAAAATTAGAACTTTTTAAAAATATCCTATTTATAGAAATCGGTACAGTAGTTAAATCGAAAAAGTGACATCCATCCAGCCAGCCACGTTTGACTATTAATATACATAATTACGATCAGCGGCTATCAGAGAGAGGTGCAAGATGTGAGGTTGATTTGGGCTTCACGATTTTTAGGGGTCCTCAATTTATAACTCAATATGTTAGAAAAAAAAAATACATTTGTATAATTTTATACTGTTCGAACTTCAGTGTTTGTCAAAATATGAAGTTCTCTATCAATGTTTTCGCTTTTCTTGTACACTTACCACTGTATATTTTTTGTTAATTATTTTTTTTGAAGAGCCTCAAAAATATTAGTTGCCTCACATTTCATTCAGAAAGTCCCTGATTATGATAGTAATTCGAATTAACACAGTACTGTAAAAATATTTTTTTTTTTTTTTTTTTTACTCGCGGCATAAGGTTTGTAGTAATACCACTGGTCTACACACAAAAATATTTTGTTGTTGTAGCCGCACTTGAGAATCGCTAGACTATACTGTATATGATGGACGTATGTATGTATAATGAATTGATACTAATTCGATTATATTATTTAATTTATAATAAAGAGAATATTATAATTGCACACAGCAATACCTCGCATAGTCTGGTTAATTGGTTCCTCTTTCTTACCGGACTAATTGAAACCGGACTATTCGAGGTACGTAATCTATGGGAAAAATTATAATTGGTTCCAAGAAATTTTCGATTTGCTCCATAATATATATTTTAAATATAAATTCTTACATTAATAATTATTTCATACGCAATAAACATTAAAATCTTTTATAAAGATTTATAATAGGTTTGTAGAAGGGGTCCGAGCCCCTAAAGACGAATAGATAAAGAGGGCTCGCATAGCAGGTGAATTGCATTCGCTCTATCCAAGTCGGCCGCTCGGCGCCATTCCAAATCCCAGAGCGGCGCTCTGTGTAAAAGCGGATTCCCACTTGAGCTGGGCCGCCGCGGGCTGATGAGTCGCAAACGCCGATAAGGTCCGAGCCCATAAAGCCGAATAGATAGAGGGCTCGCCCAGCAGGTGAACGCATTCGCTCTCTCCAAGTCGGCCGCTCGGCGCCATTCCAAACGCAGAGCGGCGCTTTGCGTAAAAGCGGATTCCCACTTGAGCTGGGCCGCCGCGGGCTGATGAGTCGCAAACGCCGATAAGCCCAGTATTCATTCCCATTTAATGATTCATTAAGCGTTTGCGGTAAATAACTGACGACATTGCACTCGAGAGGCAGGCACTATAACAAACGTTGTTCAGTTAAATTTGGCAACACTAGAGCAACCGTCCGCTTGTCTGAGCTCTTTATAGTGGCTATTCGAGTCATATATAGGTAGTAAGTAGCAAACACACTTACATTTCATATTTATTCTAAAAAAATAAATTAAATTGAAAATTTTTTTTATTAACAATTACAATCCGGACTATGCGAGGCATTGCTGTATTTAAATTTAATACATATTACAGATACTGTATATCAGGCGTGTCAAACTCATTTTAATTCAAGGGCCATTTAATAAGCCTGTAAATTCGTCGGCCGGATTGGCCGCGTGGAAACGCTTCGGCTTTCCACTCAGGAGGGCCCGGGTTCGTATTTCGGGTCCCACCCCTTGAAAATATTTCTCATGGGGTCTGGGCCCTGCCCGTCGATCCCCGTCCTCCACCATCCGGCTGACCCCTCTGCAGGGTTGGGCAGCCTGTGGAAGGGCTTGTTTCGCCCCGTCACAGTATTCTCCCTGAATGGAAAGTGGCGTCATCTGTTAACAAAAAAAAAACCTGTAAATTGCCCCGGGCCACATCACATTTAAATTTTTTTTTAAATTACATTTATAAGTAAGAATTCAAATATATAGGTAGTATAATTAAAAAGATTGTATAATCAAATAAATATCATAAATGTAATTTAAAAAAAAATTTAAAAGTAAGAATTCAAATATATAGGTAGTATAATTAAAAAGATTGTATAATCAAATAAATATTCAAAAGGAGGAATCCCGGCTAACATATGGCACAATAAAGAATGTGATCTTACCAAATTAAGAGTTTTTGGCTCGACGCATATGCACTTAAGCTACCACCATCAAATAAGTTAGAAGAAAGAGCAAGAAAGTTGAAAATGGTCGGTTATTTAGATAACGGATATCGACTATGGGACCCACATAAGAATAAAGTGGAATGTGCCAGAGATGTCAAATTTGATGAATCAAGCAATGAGAATATCAAGGAAAAATATAAGATCAATGAAGAAAAACTCACAGAGAAGCAAACAATAACACTGGA
>AYEL01070391.1:0-10460 GCA_000484575.1 Olivierus martensii
AAAAAAACTGTCTCGGGCCGCACATAAAATATACTAATTCTAACGATAGTTGTTAAGCAAAAAAATTAGTAAATAATGTACTATACTGTATATCAGGGGTGGCCAACTTGTTTGTCATTAAGATCGACTTTATATGTTAACAATGAGTTCGCGATCTACCTTCGAAATTCTTCGTTTGATGGTCAGAGTAGAGATAGGAGCCAAAACCACATATCCCAAAACGACATTAGCCAAAAGGAGATATCCGTCAGCGGCGATGGTTTTTTCCTTTTACTTTACTTATAAATCTCAAACACAATACTTCACTTCAACTCTCACAACTGTCAATTCATAGGCGACATGTTGACATCGTCGGCGAATTTAGAATTTTGTTTAAATGCTCTGCTGCTACCGGCTCTTCTGTTTTAGGCCATACTTAGCAATAAAATGAAATTTTGGCTTTAGTTGTCTAGAGAAGGCACTATGAAGTAAGAGAGTCGTCCGATAACTTACGAAGATCGACTACAAATCGTCCCGCGATCGACCTGTTGGCCACCCCTGCTGTATATGATATCCATCATGACAAATAAGCAAAAACGTCATAGCATAATAATCTTTAACTTCTATTAGTTAAGAATTTTTTTAAATCATTGAACAGATCAAGAGGTTTTAATCATTGAAATATTTTAGAAAATGGAAATAAGAAATGTAGATAAGTATTTAAATAATAAAAACTTCATTAACTTGATTATTTTTAGTAAAAATAAAACATATTTCTTTTTCTTTATTAGTGGGATACAGTATTTGATGATGTTGTGGCATTGTAACACTTTTTATTAAAAAATATTACAATGCCGCGCGAATTTCAAAAAATTAAAAAAAAAAAAAATAAGTGCATAAAAAATCTCAATATTTTAAGGAAGTGGGCGCGGGTTGGACATCCCTGCTTTAGAATATAAAACTTACAGGAACTGTAGTATTGGATAAATTCGTGTAGGTGAGCGTATCACATACAAGGCAAAAAAGTATGGGGTAATAGATGTTTTGTTCCCTATTGGACTCTAAGTATTTGATGATGATGCAGCATTGTAACACTTTTTATTGAAAAATATTACAATGCCGCGCGAATTTCAAAAAATTAAAAAAAATAAGTGCATAAAAAATCTCAATATTTTAAGGAAGTGGGCGCGGGTTGGACATCCCTGCTTTAGAATATAAAACTTACAGGAACTGTAGTATTGGATAAATTCGTGTAGGTGAGCGTATCACATACAAGGCAAAAAAGTATGGGGTAATAGATGTTTTGTTCCCTATTGGACTCTATATCTACATATTTCGCACAACCGTAGAAGAATGAGAATAAAAATAGAATTATGGAATTTTTTTTAATAAATATTTCGCAAACCGTAGAAGAATGAGAATAAAAACAGAATTATGGAATTTTTTTTTAATTTATCACTATTCCTTAGTTTTCTATTCTAACCTGTAAGTGGAACGAGATGGTCTGCGAGAGCTGACGCTATACTAGTTTTGAGACATGGATATAAACAAATTAAAGAAACATTACTTGAGCTATTCATTACTTCTCATGAAAAAAACCTATTTCTAAAGTAGAGAGCTCATCATTAGCTGAATATTTTGACAATTTAGAAACAGCAATATTTAACAGTTGTATGGGACAAAATTTTACAACGAATAAATGCTACTAGTAAATCTCTATAAAATCCCGATACGTATATATAATTTACGAATATATAATTTATAATAATTTGTTATAGTCTTTAGTTGGTTTTGTTTTAGATATAAGAAATAGTTTTGTTGCTTTAAATGAAGAAGCGAATTTATTAACAGATGAAACAAAATTTAAAGATGAGAAGAAAAGAGTGAAAAAACGAAAAAAAAAAAAATGTATGATGAAGTTTCACAATCTAACGATGAGATTATATTTCGTGGGAAAGAAAATTTCATTATTAAATCTTTTAATTAATATCATTTAATGATAAATTAGTTTCGGAAATTAATGAAAGAGCAAAAAGCTATTTAGACATACATAATAAATAGCTTTGACATTTTTTTGAAGAAGGATATATTGTATTTCGTGGGAAAGAAAATTTCATTATTAAATCTTTTAATATCATTTAATGATAAATTAGTTTCGGAAATTAATGAAAGAGAAAAAAGCTATTTAGACATACATAATAAATAGCTTTGACATTTTTTTGAAGAAGGATATAGATTAAGATAAGTACAGAACTAACATTAATAAAATTTTACAAACTTACGGGGCTGATATTGATTCAGAAAAATTTATTGATGAAGTTAAACAATTTTTGATAATGATGAAGGATTAACATTAATAAAATTTTACAAACTACAGGACTGATATTGATTCAGAAAAATTTATTGATGAAGTTAAACAATTTTTGATAATGATGAAGGAATTTTTCAATTAAAAATATATATAAATTTACAATGGGTTAAGTCACTGGTTCTTAATCGGTGTCCTCAAACGTGTTACAAGTGTTCCGCGAAATTATGGCGCTAAGGTCATTCAAGTAGGGCGCGCGATGTTCCGCGAACCCTACTTGAATGACCTTAGCGTACTCCACAGTTGCATTTTATAAGGTAGATAAGATTCAGTTTGCATTTTCGAATAAACTATTAAACAGGCTTCTCACAAAAGCAGATTTTGCTACAGTTTTCGACATCATATTTGTGTGAGCTAGGTTTTTCAACATTAATGACCTTACTTGAATGACCTTAGCGTACTCCACGGTTGCATTTTATAATGTAGATAAGATTCAGTTTGCATTTTCGAATAAACTATTAAACAGGCTTCCCACAAAAGCACTTCAGATCTTGCTACAGTTTTCGACATCATATTTGTGTGAGTAGGTTTTTTAACATTAATGAACATAACTAAAAAACGCGAAAGACTTAAGAATATTGTTGAAGAAATAAAGTCCCCAGAACACTGGTGTTCCGCAAACGTGTTACAAGTGTTCCGCGAAATTATGGCGCTAAGGTCATTCAAGTAGGGCTCGCTATTTAAAACAAATAAAAAAATATAAATAACTGTATTTATACCATTGATGATTTATACAAAATACTGTAAAAAAGTTAATAAAAATAAATAAAAAATAAAAAAAAATAAAATAATAATCGGAATCGAACCAACGATCCATACTTATGAAAGTAAGAGACTATCCATTACTCAACTTCCACAATTTTTTGAATTATAATGTATATGAGTTCAGCATGAAACTTCTCATTTAATTTTCTCGACAATGCTTGAGTTCAGTTTCTTGCTTGCACATTATATTGTCCTAGGGGACTAGTACAAATATGAAAAATTTCAAAAAAAAATTTAGTGACTCACATGTTTGAATCTCCCCTTGTTAGCTAAAATAATTATTACTGATTATAATATAGTATACTGTTCAATATTAATTTGTGTTCAATCAATATCTTTATATCATACCTTTTCACTTGATCTTTTATTTTAAAGGAAATTTTATGTTGAATTTGGAAGTAAATTATGACATTAATCTTAAAATGATTAATGCTTACATCCTTCTGACTAAACAATGTTTTAGTTATAAATAAAATATAAATTATTTATGTGTAATTGTCAGAGAAATAAAAACTAATGTAATATGTGGAAATAGATTTGTTATAAAACAGGTCTGGCTAATCCAAATTGTTTCTCCGATCAGCAGCTTGGAGAACAATGTTATAATAATCATGCATAGTATGATGAGAAAGTTTGAAGGGGGGAAAGAATCAAAATACATTTGAAATAATGCAACATGGCTTAATTTCATTTAAAATTCAACAAATAAAAATTTTGTATATATTACTGCTTTATTACCCATATTTTAATTGCTTTCACTTCAATTAACAATAATCAAACACCATAAAGCATTATCTGCAGTACAGAATTCAACTTATACTTTTATTATCTTAAATACGAACGTTTTCAGTGCTATGCACCGAAAACATTCGTATTTCAGTTAATAAAAGTATAAGTTGAATTCTGTACTGCAGATAGTGCTTTATAGCACTGAAAACGTTCGTATTTAAACATTCGTATTTCAGTTAATAAAAGTATAAGTTGAATTCTGTACTGCAGATAGTGCTTTATGGTGTTTGATTATTGTTGATATTATTGCTTTTTGTGTGATTTTAAATATTACTTATTATTATTAGATAATATTGGATAAACAATTGTAGTTTATGTCATGATGAATAGTTATAATTTCTTTGTGTGATAAAATATAAACAAATTTCGATTTGAGATCAATTTCTTTGTGTGATAAAATATAAACAAATTTCATTTTAGATATGTATTTCTTTGTGTGATAAAATATAAGCAAATTTCATTTGAGATATGTAATGTGATGATGGTAATTATGGATATAAAGGGTGTCTCAAAAAGAACACCGGATTTGAAGCTACTATAAATTGAATTTATTTATTTGAAAGAAGCAAATAAAACACACCATTCTCTTCAGGAGATGTTGGGGTTTAAATGTGAAACACAATATCGGGCATATGACTCTCCCTACTAGCCCTACATGCAATCGCTCGGTCCATGAAATTAACCATCACCCACTCACACATTTCCCCATCAACTTTGTTAAGATTTTGTGCATTGTTGCTGGACACATGTGCATTTATTGAGCACCATGGCGACATGATTTTCCCATACTCACAGTAACAGAATCACGCACAGCAACAACATTTGCCTCACTCTGGCCACTTTGAGGCGTGCATTTATTGAGCACCATGGCGACATGATTTTCCCGTACTCACAGTAACAGAATCACTCACAGTAACAGAATCACGCACAGCAACAACATTTGCCTCACTCTGGCCACTTTGAGGGCGTCCAGAGCTTTTGATGCCTCCTGTTGAACCAGTTTTTTCAAATTTCTTGATCAACCTACGAACAGTGAATTCATTTGGTGCAATTGCTGTGTCCAAGAATTGTACGGAGTTTCCAAACAGTTTCCACGAAACTTTCACCATTCCTGTAGTGAGTTTTCACAATCAACACTTGCTGTTCCATACCGTATCTTTCCATGACGATACTCTACAAATACTGACCTGAAAACAAAAGCACAGTATCAAAACATAACCTCAATGATCACTGATAACAAAACATGCAAAAACAATGTTGCCAACAACAATAAATAAAAACAACAGGCTTTTCAAATCTGGCATTCTTTTTGAGACACCATTATAACAGGCTTAACTTAACTACAAATTCAACATAAAATTTTCTTTAAAATAAAACATCCAATGAAAAGGTATGATAGAAAGACACTGATTGAACAAAATAAATTGATACTGAACAGTATCCTGTATCATAATCAGTAATAATTGTTTTAGTTAAGTAATTCTGTAAAAATTCAGTAATAGTAATGCAGGTAAGTTATTTGTTGTCCATTACTTTAACACTTAGTGCCATCTATTGATATTTGTTATAAAATAAATAAAAATTAGGACTCCTAGGGCCCTAAAAAAGGGCTGAATAAAAACAAAGGAGATGTAGGGACATATCCATACTGATACTGAACAAAATTCTATATTATATTCCTAAATATCTTTTTTAGATTTTAAATAAAAAAGTAACATACATACATCATCTATATTTTATAATTAATGTAGATAAAACAAAATGAAACTAATTTAAATAATCCAGTTTTGAATACTTACTCTCTATTATAGATTTTATCAATCGTACTTTTAAGTTGTGCTAATTCATAATCTCTAACATGATTTATTTGACCATTTGATACACCATCTCTATAAATGATTATGATTTCTGGTAAAAATCCATTACATTTAGAAAATTCCTTTAGAGCACCTGGAAGAAAAGTTAATAGATCAACTGTATGGAATTCCTTTTATATGTATACTAGTTAGCCCTTGGTCACTATATACCCAAATAGATCAAAAATAAAACATTTGTTTCTTATCTGTCAAATTTGATATTTTTAATTTATTTAGCATAACCTTGCAGGGCCGTTGAGAGAGTGTGACATCCGAGACTTTTGTCATAGGCCCGGCATTGAATAAGCTCTAATCTGTCACATAATGTGTCCGATAATTCGCAGGCCGCCGCCAGAGGCACTGTCTACTACCCAAAGAGGTCATGACAAAATAAACTATTTTATATATAACATGATATGTAATGTATCGAAATTTGAATTTATTGTACACTTTTTTAAAAAATTGTTTAATATTTTGTGTCTTTTTTATTAAATCAAAGTGATGCACATTTTAAGTGGAGCCTGGACCACAGACTTGTCACAGGCTCGAAAATTTCTCTCGGTGGCCCTGTAACCTTGTATATAATGCTTTTGCTTGCTTTTTTCCTCCAGACCAAACTTTCAAATTTTCTTTACATGAAATTGGCAACTAACAAACTATTGATTTATCTTTTCAGTTATTTAGATAATAATTATAATTTTTATCTTAAAATAAAAAATTATTTAAATGCAATAACTAAGGACACAAGCATGACTAGCAGTTGAGAATAAAGTAAACACTTTAATAAACTAACATTTTTGACTAATTAAAGTCATCATCAGGCTTTTTATATTCATTCAGTTATAAAGGTATTCTAGAACAAAAATGTCATTAAGAACGCTTCATGTTCCTTAGAAAAAATTAAAAATTAAATCACAAGTTACATTAAGGTTTCGTTAATATAAACATAAAAACTAGAAATAATTAATATACATTAGGATAAAAGAGAAAAATGGAACAAAAAATAAATAAGTTAAACAATATGTAACAGTATCAATAGAGCGGATCAGGTGAGAATATGTGGATCATTATTAAAGTGTTTACGTTATTCTCAACTGCTAGTCGTGCTTGTGTCCTTAGTTATTGAAGTAAGAGTATAAGCAGTTTATATTAAGTGAATATATTTAAATGCAACATTTATATAGCCTGGACACGCTGAATGCAAACCGCTCGAGCTGGGGAACAGTCAACATTTTTTGATCGAATAAGATAGAAATTGAAGTCAAACAACAAAAAGTAGAGAAAATCCAGGACGAATGGTCACCCTAACCTAGATCATTATTTTGATCATTTTGGTCATTTTAAAATTTAACTCCTGAAATTTTTTAAAAACAAATTGAAATCTTTTATGTATATATGTTTGAATAAAATAATACTATCCAAGCTAATGCAGTTTCAATAAATATCTTAATAATAATTTTTTTAAATATCTTATTTTTGTGTTTGTAGTTTAAGTTTTGTGACATATACATATATCAGCTCTGTGATAAAATCAGTTCACTATATGTATATTGAAGTGCTACACTATTTATCACACAATATACAGTTCATAATTTTCAATTTAACAAATGACTGACATCTGGATTTTTAATGAAAGCTAATTTTTGTATAGCATTTTGGCCAAAATCAGGACAGATAATAAAGTTACTTTCACTATAAATATGGCATTATCTGATAACAGAGATATTATTGCTATCACTAATTTTATAAATATAATATTTGTTAATAATATAACCATTTTATAGTGTAAAACAGTTATTTAAAATTGTATTATTATTATTACCTCTTTTTCTTGTGTTCATATAATGAATGCGTCGATCACCATATTCTGGTTGTCGAATACCACAATTAGTTAATGAATTTCGTGCATGATCAGGATTGGTACCAAAATTTTCTCTATATGATGGATGAGTTAAAGCTAACTGAAAAATGAATAAAATTCATAATATAGCATTTATATTCTGAAAATAATTTATTAACATATATTTGAAGCTTATATACCTACAAATAGACCTTAATTTACAATGGAGTTTGTACAACAAACCCCAAGCCAAAGAAGTTGGAAGTTGGATATGTCCTAAATTTATGGATTCTCCATTACCAATATTTATTATCACATCATACATTATTATAATAAATTTAACAAACACAAAACTACAAGAATCAAACATAGAAAACATGCATTCAGTACATTATCTTATTTCACATGAATTTATACACATGTATACATGTAAATCATATTGACCAATCACAGAATTTATCAATTACATACATCACAAGTACATGTAGTTGCAAGTTGAGAATTATCTGTACTTGATTTAAAATTCCATTATAATGAATTCACAAAAGTTAAAAATAAATGTGATCCTAAAAATAAATAATAAATTATAATACAGAAAAAGCTATTGTAATCTAAACATTAATAAACAATTGATGATAGAGGGGTTCTATGAGTTATGATCATAATTCATAGCATAACTTGAAAAGTTTGTAACTAGAATGTTTCTAACTCAAAAAAACCCTGTATTGATAGTTATCAAATAAAACTATTTTAGCAGTAACAGTATATCATTAATTAAAAGATATAAATTATTCAACACGACAGATTAATTAATAATAAGAATATATTTATAAATAAGCATTATTATAATGTAATTAATATATATATATATATTACTAGTTAGCCCTTGGTCACTATGTGCCCAAATACACCAAAAACGAAACATTTGTTTCTTATCTGTCAAATTTGAGATTTTTCATTTATTTAATATCGTTGTATACAATGCTTTTGGTTGTTTTTCTCCTACAGACCAAAAAACTTTGAAATTTTCTTTACACAAAATTGGCAGCTAACAAACTATCGATTTACCGATTCACTTATTTAGATAATAATTATAATTTCTGAAATTAATAAAATATTATTTAAATTCTGAACTAAATTAAATATTATTTAAAGGCAACATTTATGTAGCCTCGATGAGGCGAATGCAAACTAATCTCTTGAGCCGGGGAACAGTCAATATTTTTCGATCGAAAAAGACAGAAATTGAAGTCAAATAACAAAATGAAGTACACAAACATAAATAGGAAGTAAACTATTATAATTTAAAGCAAAATTTATAATGAGATTGGGATTTAGTTTTTTAAACCGATTAAAGATTCAAAGCAAGAGAAAATAGTAACGGCGACACTTCTGGAAGTAAAGATTCGAAGCGAGAGAAAATTGTAACGGCGACACTTCTGGCGTTAAAGATTCGAAGCGAGAGAAGATAGTAACAGCAACACTTCTGGTGCAGGAGTTTGCACATGTGCAGAAACATGGAATCCACACACTTATTCCACTTAGTTTTCTAAAAGATGAGATTAAAGATTCGAAGAGAGAGAAAATAGTAATGGGGACACTTCTGGTGCAGGAGTTTGCACATGTGCAGAAACATGGAATCCACATACTTATTCCTTTATTATATAAATATATGATTGAAGAAACAAAACTAATAAGAGAAATAATTTAATGATAATCAGAAATATTTAATATTAATCTTCTTCAGTTGATTTTAATACTTTAAATATTATATAATTTAAATATTTTAATATAACTTGGATGGTTTTTTTTCTAAATTTTATATTTTTTATTGATTCGTTTTGGTGCAGTATTTAAAACCGTTATACTCACATAAATCCGAAATAGCACAAATCTGTTGCTTTAATACATCTATGCATTCTCCCAGTGTGTTTGATATCAATGTAGTGTAGTATATATGAAAGTTTGCTGCGATCACAGATTATATTTATGATCGATCATCAAGAGTAAGCATTTCTGAAGATGAGGAGCAAAAGGAACTTGTAACAGATTTTCTCAAAATAAGTTTAACGATTATTATGGAAATTATGAATAGTTATACAAAATGATTCAAATTTTTGTAGAAGTTCAAAGGCAAGACGAAGTGTCATTGATGCGATATCTCAGTATCGACAATTGCTTGCTGAAGAAAAGAGGAAAGGCAAACGACATTAGATGACTTCTTAACAAAAAAAACAAAAATGTTTGTGATGAGGAAGAACCTTCCTCATCACAAACATAAATTATTTACTCGAATATTTGATGTTAATGATTTACGAATACAAATCGACATTAGCAATTAAAAAATGCCTATAATTAATGCAATACAATAGTAATAATACATGTTATTCCTCATCCAAACATAAATTATTTACTCGAATATTTTTGATTTTCATGAATGATTTGAACCTTCTTCATCATGAACAAATTATTTACTTGAATATTTTTGATTTTCATGAATGATTTATGACAAATTATTTACTTGAATATTTTTGATTTTCATGAATGATTTATGAATCCTTCCTCATCACAAACATAAATTATTTATTTGAATATTTTTGATTTTCATGAATGATTTATGAATACAAATTGATACTAGCAATAAAAAGTATGCATAATTAATGTAATATAATAGTAATAATACATGCTACAAAATAAAACAAAAAAATGGTACATATATTTTTTTATTCACTGTTCTTTTTCACCTATTTCATTATTTACATGTTAAGATAACCTCGTTTAACGCTGTTTCGTTTAGCGCTTGGTTTCTTTGGAACATATCCCCGCGTTAAACAGAGTCTTACTGTATTAATATATATATAGT